>JAJOOE010005461.1:0-68533 GCA_036250405.1 Solanum raphanifolium | reverse complement strand
CCCTATTTCCCGTTAATTAATGTTGAATGTACTTCCGCGACCGATGAAGTGTGATGACAAGTTTGAGAGGCTTGTTTGGGGTTCCTTCGGGTTCCTCATTCGCCATGTCACGTCTAGGCCCTAGGCTTGGGTCGTGACAATTTTCTTTAAACTTTAGTTTATGTTTTTATAGTATTTCATTAGAATTTTTTAGAAATGTATGATAAAAATAAATAGAAAATATCTATACTCATTGAAGTGTAAGGAAGCCCCAATCACCCTCACCCCATCCACCCCGCCCGCACCTCACCACACCCAAAAAATAGAAAGAAAATAGAATTGAATATGAATTTTTAATTATTATTTTTGATGAAATCTATTCTTTTTATAATATTGGAGGTGTTTTTATTAATATAGTTTTTTCTTTGATCCTTTTTATGATTAAATTTAACCATAAAAATAATCATTTTAGGTTTTTAATTAACTAATTGTTATTTGAGGTGGTATCAAAAAGAAAATTAATTGATGGTTTATTTTTTGGCTTTCTCGAGTCATAACCATTTTAGAATTGATGATGTTTTTTTTTATTATCTAGAAATAATTTAATTTTAAAAATTGTATCATCATTTTACAATTAAAATGATCACACACTAGTGTTAATACCTAATTAAGTTTAAGTACCTATATTAGAAAAATAAAAACATATTTGATGACTTATTTTAATAAATACTAAAAATAAAATAAATATTAATTATAACGTAAAAGGAAGTAAAGTTAGTAGCTAACATAAACTAACAGTGAAAAGACTTATTTTAATAAATAGTTTAGAAGACTATAAATATTAATTCTTCTTGTTGCCCATTTCTTAATTCTCAAGTGTATCTAATTTATAGATCATTTGATGAACTCCAAGGGGGCAAGAAGATCATTCTCAAAGTATTGTTATCGAATTCAATAATAGGCAAATGAGTGAGACTTATTTTACTACTATGCTTAACTTGATTTTGAAGGGCGTATAACTAAATTTTTATGCAGAGATGGTCGATCTAGAATTAACTACACTTTTTTTGGTGATGTCGTGTATTTTGATACCATATATCAAACATATAAGTATCGTATAATTTATGCGTCATTTATTGCAATAAATCATCACGAACAACATATAATTTTTTATTAAGCTTTTTGATTTGAATCTTCATATGGTTATTCTTGATACTTTTAAAGTCATGGAAAGTATTACCCCACATATTATAAATAACGAAGCTCGAGCAATGGAAATTTCCATTAGAGAAATGATGTCGAGCATCAAACATAAATTGATTCAGTGGCACATAGCTCATAATTCCCCATCTCGTTTGAGCTCACTCGAAAATGACAAAATTTCTTTAACTTTTTTATAACAAATACATTTCTGAATGTAATTCTACGTGAAGAAACATGAAAGATGATGCTTACAATATAAAGTATTGAAGAGCACAGTTGGTTGAATACTTTTATAATATTAACCAAATGTGGTCAACAACTTTTAATAACCATGTGTTTAGTTCTAGCTGAAAAGTGACATCTCAAAGTACTAATCGTGTACTAAATGGATTTGGACATTGAAGCACTGTAAAACCCCTAAGGTTTCAAAGTCTATATCAGGCTTTGAAAAGTTCTAGAAAAAGTAGTCTGCATAATTTTCTAAGTTTTACGGACACTCGGGATTTGGGTGGTTTAGGCTAGGAGCCTTTTTTGATCCTTTGGTAGTGGATGTCGATCTACAGTGGCTTGGATCCTATTTGGGATCCTTTTTAGAGTGGACACGCTCCCGGGTCATTCTTGCTAGCGGGCGACTTATGCCTCTGGGAGTGGACTGGTTGGCTGGGCGGCCTTATCCGAGATCCTTTTCACAGTCGACATTCCCTCGGCTCACTCTTTGTCACGCCTCGAGCCTACACCCTGAACGTGGCCGGAACTCAAGAATCATTGCTGGCCCCAAGCGAACCCTTGGCCTGGCTTACTTACTCAGCAAAAGACTTTACTCAAGATAAATACTTTTAAAACAAGTAAACTAAACTGCTCAAAATATAACTTAGAATGTATTATAATAACATTCACTGCCAAAGTGGCAACTCAAGTCTCAACTTAATTGGAAAGGAAAAGTAAAGATTCATGAACTAACATCACTAACTCTGTCTATGAAGCCTCTAAATAACTGAGATGGACGTCGGGGCAAGACGCACAACATCATAATGAACTAAAACACTGAAAGCAATAAAAAGGATCCTTCGAAAAGCTAAGAGGCTCACCAACTGACTCTGAGTGCTCAACTGGATCAACGAGGAGCTGGATGCAGATCCTGATTACTTGTGTCCGCATCATAAGACAATGCAGACCAACTGACATCAACACATTGAATGTATGAGTATTAGAGTTGGAATGTTAAACATAACTTAAGCTTGAAAAGAATCTCGAGGAAACACTTACCTAGGCTTTACTCAACTCTTGAATAACTCAACTCAAAATGCAGTGTAAAACAACAATAATAGTGCAATTTATACAAAGCATTTAAAAAAGTAGAAAACAACTTAGTTCGTTAAAGAAAATGCATTAACAAATTCAACTTTACTCATATAATAAATTAATATAGTTTCTGTGGGAGTTTCTCTAACCGACAACCACTACTATGAGCCTAAATGGTGATACAACATCTTGCCCACGCTGCCAGAACTGTCCTATTATACTTTGCCGTCATATAGAACATTTAACTTAGTGGATCCACTAGTCTATGCTAAAAGCATCTTAAGGAGCCATCTAAAAAGTATGATCCTTTACTACCCATGATGGCTACATGGTTTATGGAGACGTGAATTATCTGAACTCAAGCTCATCCCCATATCGGTGCGCAATACTACTCCCAAAATATACTTTAGCTCATATGTTTGTAAAAACAAAACTCTTTCTTTGGTTTGAGATAATTACTCAAAAACTTAGCTTAAAAACTTTCTCGGAAATCTCAGTTTCCTTTCTTGCTCAAATGTGAAAATATTATAACTCTTGGGAATACTTAGTTCCCGAATAATCTTTGAAGAATGAACTTTACTCTTACTCTTTACTAAAACCTAGCTCAAAGGTTCTTTTGGAAATCTAAGTTTCCTTTCTTGTTTAAATGTGAAAACATTTACTCTTTGGGAATACATAGTCCTGATATACACTTTTGAAGAAATGCACTTCAGACTATACTCTTTACTCAACTCAAAACTCAAGTCTTAAAACAAAGTTAAAACATTTGTAAAAGACTTTTGGAAAACTTTATGAACTTCTCTTAACTTGACTCTTAACTTATATTGGCTTCACTCCTAACTTCTCTTGACTTGACTCCTAACTTTCCTTGAATTGAATTATGGATTCAAGGATTTTGTTTTGTGATAGGAAATATCTCATGATGTATAGGAATGATTTTAGATAGCTAAACATGAGAAAAGATAAAAACAAATCACTGTCTGAGGATGGGTCCGTGACGCGGAGGTGTATTTAAATTTTGGTCGCGAAAATACTTTTGAGGCAGAACGCTCCGTGACCGCTCCTTGACGCACAATTTTGTCAAATCTGAGGAACAAGTCCGCGTCGCGGACCTGCTACCTGTTCCTTGTCCGACTTTTTCCTTCTTCATTTTTCAGCCCCAATTCGCCTAAACTCGACTACTATTCTCAAGTTCTCTTTAGATTCAGATACCTGGTATGTATACACATGAATCTAACTCAAACAACTCAAGGAAACAACATTTTTACATCAACGAACTCCTCAATCTCAACATAACTCAAGAACGAAGGTCAATTAAAAGAACAACATTGAAGATTCATCAACTTTCAACTTTCTAAAACAAACTTCGCTAAAATAAATGTGATTGGTGCGTGGTGAATGAACCCAACGCTATGAAAGACTAACATACCTCGTAGGGATTACCCCGTGATGAAATCCACAAGTGATTTGTGAAGATCTTGACAATTCTTGCTTCCTTTCCTCCTTTCTCCTCTTCTTTTATCTTTTCTCAAAACGCTAACTCTTTTTCCAAAAGCGTAAACTGACTAAGATTAGTTTAGACCCCAATTAATTACCCAAAAACGAAATTAATTGATTGGGTAGTGAAAAGACCATAATTCCCTTCTAAATCCGGATTGGACATTTCTTATTTGAACAACCCAACTTCCATTGGGAATAACTCACTTATACGAACTCGGAATCGCGTAAACTCGGTGGCGTTGGAAAAATTATTCTAAGATCTCACCTATGATATCTGGAAATACTCCTAACTCATCCTGAGCTAGGAGTTATAGTCGTTTGAAGTTGACCAAAAACTCAAACTTAAATTAACCAATTTTCCAGATTTTTATTATTTCCAAAAATCACTCTTTCTAATTCTAGCTCTTTCTAGTTCTTTCAATTTGCAAGATGTTACAATATCTCCCCCTTGGGAACATTCATCCTCGAATGAGATTACTCTTAGTAGGCTATGGGTGTAACATTAATAGTCAACTCAAACACCCAACAAGCAATGCAATTACAACATGATAATCTTATAAATAAAAGCCAAGAAAAGGATTAGTACCTTAATTGGGAACTTCTCTGGATTCGAAGAGATGTGGATATCTCTTCTTCATATCTTCCCCAGCTCCCCAAGTAGCTTCCTCAAAAAATTGGTCCCTCCAAAGGACTTTGACTGATGCTACCTCTTTTGTTTTCAACTTGCGAACTTGGAGATCTAGAATCTGAAGTGGAATCTCCTAATAAGAGAAGCTACCCTTGATCCCAATACCTTCAGTTGGTATGATCAATGAAGGATCGCGCATACACTTTTCCAACATAGAGATGTGTTGTACACTGGATGGACTACTGCTAATTCTTGTGGTAGCTCTAACTCATAAGCTACTTTACCAACCCTTTTCGACATTCTATTAGGGCCAATATACCGGGGACTAATCTTCCCCTTCTTACGAAATCTCATAACACCCTTAATGGGTGAAACTTTCAAGTAAACTCAATAATCTACTTCAAACTCTAACTCACTCCTCCTACTTTTCAGGGTAGGATTTCTGACGACGCTGCACTGTTTTCAACCTTTCTTGAATCACTTTCACTTTTTCCATACCTTGATGAACTAAGTTTGATCCTATCAACCCAACTTTACCAACTTCAAACCATCCAATAGAAGATCTGTATCTTCTCCCATAAAGAGCCACATATGGAGCCATTTGGATGCTAGCATGGTAACTATTGTTGTAGGCAAAATTATTGAAAGGTAGGTGATCATCCCAATTACCCTTGAAATCAATCACACAATCCACCTTGATACCTCAAAACACTATCTCCCCCTTGTTCAAAAGCCATCACTTTTTGCTTATGAACACTTCCCTTTAATTCAAGCAATAAAGGATCTTGGTCTTGCTTATATTTTACTTCTGACACTTATGATGATTCAACCCCATTCATCACCACTACTCCTCCTTCTGTGGAATCCAATAGTCGAACTCCTAGCCGTGGAAGTCTATGCACCTCTTTTGCTATCAATTTCTTATTTTCCTCAAAATAGGCGGAACTACCCATAGATAATCTACTCAAGGCTTCAACAACAACATTAGCCTTACCTAGGTGATAAAGAATACTCAAGTCATAATCTTTGAGTAACTCTAACAACCTTCTCTGTCTTAGATTAAGCTCTTTCTGACTAAACACATACTAAAGACTCTTTTGATCGGTGAACACATCCACATGCACACCATAAAGATAATGGCGCCATATTTTCAAAGCAAATACTATGACAGCCAACTCTAAGTCATGGGTTGGGTACTTCTTCTCATGAACTTTCAACTATCTGGAGGCATAACCTATAACTTTGCCATTCAACATTAGTACACAACCCAAACCAACACTAGATGCATCAAAATACACCACAAAACCTTAAGTACCTTCTGGTAAGGTCAAAATTTGAGCTGTAGTTAACCTCTTTTTCAATTCCTGAAAGCTTTTCTCACAAGCTTCAGTCCATTGGAACTTCACTTTTTTCTGAGCCAACTTGGTCAAAGGAGATAAAATAGATAAAATTCCCTCGAAAAACCTTCTATAATATATAGCCAAACCCTAAGAAACTCCTAATTTCCGTTGGAGATGTGGGTCTAGGCCAATTCTGCACTGCCTCTATCTTCTGAGTATAAATTTTAATTCCCTCTCCAAACTAAGTGTGGCTTAATAATGCCACAGACTCAAGCCAAAACTCACACTTAGAGAACTTGGCATACAACTCTCTATCTTTGAAAGTCTAGAGAACTATTTTGAGATAACTAGCATGATCTTCTTCATCCCTTGAATAGATTTGTATGTCATCAATGAAGACGATAATAAATATATCTAAATAACGTTTGAATATTCTATTTATAAGGTCTATGAATACTGCAGGCGCATTGGTCAAACCAATGGATATGATCAAAAACTCATAATGACCATAACGGGTCCTGAATGCTGTCTTGGGAATATCACATTCTCTTACTTTCAACTGATGGTAGCCAGATCTGAGGTCTATCATAGAAAAACAAAAAGAACCCAGGAGCTGATCGAATATATCATCAATTATCGAAAGAGGATATTTATTCTTGATGGTAACCTTGCTCAACTGACGGTAATCTATACACATTCTAAGTGAACCATCTTTCTTTCTCACAAATGGGACTGGAGCACCCCAAGGTGAGATACTTGGTCGAATGACACCTTTCCCTAAAAGATCCTTCAACTGCTCTTTAATCTCTATCAACTCTGCTGGTGCCATTCTATTGGAGGAATAGATATAGGACGCATTAGGAAAGATATCTATACCAAAGTCTATTTCTTTCTCAGGAGGGTCTTTGGGAAGATCATCTGGAAAGACTTCGGGAAACTCTTTTACTACTGAAACTGATTAAATAAGAGGTATTTCAACTCTAGAGTCATTAATTCGGACTACGTGATAGACACACCCCTTGGAAACTAAATTTCTCGCCTTAAGGTACGAAATAAAGTGACTCTTAGGCACTGCTGTACTGCTCTTCAACTCTATAACTGGTTCACTGGAAACTGGAATTTGACTACTCGAGTTCTACAATCTATTGATGCATAACATGCATTAAGCCAGTCCATACCTAGAATGACATCAAAATCTACCATGTCTAGCTCAACTAAATTAGCCATGGTACTCTTGTGATTGACGGAAACGGAACAATCACGATAGACTCTTTCTGCTAGAATAGACTCACCAATAGGTGTGGAAACACTGAATAGTTCATTAAGTTGCTCACGAATAACATCAAAATTGAAGACTTGGATCATAGTAGTGACAACATCTAGATTATCCTCTTGCTCACATAGACTAGCGATAGAATAAAGACGATTTCCTTCTCTGCCTGCCTTTGAAGTAGCTTATCTATATGCAGCTCTATCTGGTGGAGCAACTGAAGTGGATTGGGCTCTATTGCCCCGATTACCATTACTCTGTCTGCTCTTAGGTCACTCTCTCATAACATGACCATTCTGGCCGCACTTGATGAACCTAGTGGAGCCATCATTACATACCCCTAAGTGGCTCCTACCCCACTTAGCACATGCAGGAGTCTTAGTACACCCTTGTGCCTTACTACCTTGTGAATGCGCATGTCTAGCTCTGAAGTTCTGAGAATTTTGACTATTGTACTCACATTTGTTCTTTGGTGCAGGTGCACTAGCTGATGATGGAGCAGGTCCTTTCTGCTTATGTTTGAAAGAAGACCGGTTCGCATTACTCTTTTTCTGCCCGGATTCATTCTTTGTTGTCTTAGCCCTGTTATTCCAGAACTTTTTTTTATCCTTTTGCTGGTCCTTCTCAACTTGTTGCACATGGATCATCAGCCTTTCTATGTCCATCTAACCTATTAGCATGGCTGCCTTTCTTTCCTTACTCGACAGACGAGTCAACCAACTACGAATAAACTTATCCTGCTCCTCATGTCAGCAAAAATCTCTTTGTTTCTCTTAGCTCATGAGGAAAGAAACGGCTCATGAACACACTCTTGACCATAGGCCAATTCAAAATTGATTATGCGTAAGCACGAGTTAGAAATACACTTTTATAGAGATATACTCTAACGCACGAAGTGAGTATGAAAGAAGTGAAGGAATTTCCTAAATGTTGCAGCCTTCTAATTATAGATGTGGTGCGCTTCACACTGATAGCTAGGACTCTACAGACACAACTTCATAGACTCCCCGGGACTCTTGAACTCTGTGCTCTGATATCAAGTTTGTCACGCCCTGCGCAGGTCTAGCTCTGAAGTTCTGAGAATTCTTACTATTGTACTCACATTTGTTCCTTGGTGCAGGTGAACTAGCAGATGATGGAACATGTCCTTTCTGCTTATGTTGGAAAGAAGACTGGTTCGCATTACTCTTTTGCTACCCGGATTCATTCCCTGTTGTCGTAGCCCTCTTATTCCCAAACTCTTCTCTATCCTTCAGCTGGTCCTTCACAACTTGTTGCACATGGATCATCAGCCTTGCTATGTCCATGTAACCTATTAGCATGGCTGCCTTTCTTTCCTTACTTATGAAAGGAGGGAAGGAATTTCCTAAATGTTGCAGCCTCCTAATTATAGATGTGGTGCGCTTCACATCGATAACTAGGACTCTACAGACACGACTTCATAGACTCCCTAGGACTCTGGAACTCTGTGCTCTGATACCAAGTTTGTCACGCCTCGAGCCTACACCCTAAATGTGGCCGGCATTCGAGAACCATTGCTAGCCCCAAGCAAACCCTTGCCCTGACTTACTTACTCAGCGGAAGACTTTACCCAAGATAAATACTTTTAAAACAAGTAAATGGAACAACTCAAAATTTAACTTAGAATGTATTATAATAACATTCACTGCCAAAGTGGCAACTTAAGTCTCAACTTAATTGGAAATGAAAAGTAAAGACTTGTGAACAAACATCACTAACTCTGTCTATGAAGCCTTTAAACAACTGATATGGACGTCGGGATAAGACCCACGACATCCTAATGAACTAAAATACTGAAAGCAATAAAAAGGATTCTCTGGAAATCTAGGAGGCTCACCAACTGACTCTGAGTGCTCAACTGGATCAACAAGGCGCTGGATGTTGATATTGATTACCTGCTTCTGCATCATAAGAAGATGCAGGCCAACTGGCATCAGTACATTAAATGTACGAGTATGCGAGTTTGAATTCTAAACATAACTTAAGCTTGAAAAGAATCCGGAAGAGACACTTACCTTGGCTTTACTCAACTCCTGATTAACTCAACTCAAAATGTGGTGTAAAACAACAATAATAGTACAATTTATACAAAGCATTTAAAACAGTAGAAAAAAACTTAGTTCATTAAAAAAATGCAATAACAAACTCAACTTTACTCATATAATAAATTAATATAGTTTATGTGGGAGTTTCTAACTGACAACCACCACAATGCGCCTAAGTAGTGATACATCGTCTTGCCCACGCTGCCAGAACTGTCCTATACTTTGCTGTCATATAGAACGCTTAACTTAGTGGATCCACTAGTCTATGCTAAAAGCATCTTAATGAGTCATTTAAAAAGTATGGTCTTTTACTACCCATGATGGCTACATGGTTTATGGAGATGTGAGTTATCTGAAATCAAGATCATCCCCATATCAGTGCTCAATACTACTCCCAAAATATACTTTAGCTCATATGTTTGTAAAAACAAAACTCTTTCTTTGGTTTGAGATAATTATTCAAAAACTTATCTTAATAGCTCTCTTGGAAATCTCATTTCCTTTCTTGCTCAAATGTGAAAACATTGTAACTCTACGGAATACTTAGTTCCCAAATAATCTTTGAAGAATGAAGTTTACTCTTACTCTTTACTGAAAACTAGCTCAAAGGCTCTTTTGGAAATCTCATTTTCCTTTCATTTTGAAATGTGAAAACATTTACTCTTTGGAAATACATAGTCCTAATATACACTTTTGAAGAAATGCACTTCAAACTTTACTCTTCACTCAACTCAAAACTCAAGTCTTAAAACAAAGTTAAAACATTTGTAAAAGACTTTTGGAAAACTTTATGAACTGCTCTAAACTTGAATCTTGACTTCTTTTGACTTGATTCTTATCTTCTCTTGACTTGACTCTTAACTTCTCTTGACTTTACTCCTAACTTTCCTTGAATTGAATTATGGATTCAAGGATTGTGTTTTGTGATAGGAAGGATCTCATGATGTATAGGAATGATTTTAGATAGCTAAACATGAGGAAAGATAAAAAAATCACTGTCTGAGGATGGGTCAGTGACGCGGAGGTGTATTTAAATTTTGGTCGCGAAAATACTTTTGAGGCAGAATGGTCCGTTAACACTCTGCGATGCGAAAACAATTTTATCAAATTTGAGGAATAGTTCCGCGTCAAGGTCCGTGACGCGGATCTGCTACCTGTTCCTTGCTCGAGTTTTTCCTTCTTCGTTTTCCAGCCCCAATTTGCCTAAACTTGACT
The DNA here is from genome assembly GCA_036250405.1 of Solanum raphanifolium. NCBI lineage: Eukaryota > Viridiplantae > Streptophyta > Magnoliopsida > Solanales > Solanaceae > Solanum > Solanum raphanifolium. Next base: position 58,030 of record JAJOOE010005461.1, on the reverse strand, counting down.
ACTATTCTCAAGTTCTCTTTAAATTCAGATGCCCAGTATGTATACACACGAATCTAACTCAAACAACTCAAGGAAACAACATTTTTACCTCAAGGAACTCCTCAATCTGAACCTAACTCAAGAACGAAGGTCAATTTGAAGAACAACATTCAAGATTGATCAACTTTCAACTTTCTAGAACAAACTTCGCTGAAATAAACGTGATAGGCGCGTGGGTGAATGAAACTAATGCTATGAAAGACTCACAGACCTTGTAGGGATCACCCCTTGACGAAATCCACAAGCAATTCGTGAAGATCTTGACGATTCTTGCTTCCTTTACTCCTTTCTCCTCTTCTTTTCTCTTTTCTCAAAACCTTAACTCTTTTTCCAAAAGCATAAACTGACTAAGATCAGTTTAGACCCCAATTAGTTACCCAAAGAAGAAATTAATTGATTGGTTGGTGAAAAATACCATAATGCCCTTCTAAAATCCGGATTGGACTTTCCTTATTTGAACAACCCAACTTCCAATGGGCATAACTCATTCATACGAACTCGAAATCAAGCAAACTCGGAGGCGTTGGAAAGATTATGGCAAGATCTTTCCTACAATACTTGGAAACACACCTAACACATCCTGAGCTAGGAGTTATGGTTGTTTAAATTTGACTAATAACTCAAACTTAACTTAACCAATTTTCTAGATTTTTATTATTTCCAAAAACGACTCTTTCTAATTCTAGCTCTTTCTAGTTCTTTCAATTTGCAAGATGTTACAATATCTCCCCCTTGGGAACATTCGTCCTCGAATGAGATTACTCTTAGTAGGCTAAGGGTGTTACATTAATATTCAGCTCAAACACCCAACAAGCAATGCATTTACAACATGCTAATCTTATAACTAAAAGCCAAGAAAAGGATTAGTACCTTAATTTGGAACTTCTCCGGATTCGAAGAGATGTGGATATCTCTTCTTCATATCTTCCTCAACTCCCCAAGTAGCTTCCTCAATAAATTGGTTCCTCTAAAGGACTTTGACTGATGCTACCTCTTTTGTTCTCAACTTGCGTACTTGGCAATCTAGAATCTGAAGTGGAATCTCCTCATAAGATAAGCTACCCTTGATTCCAATATCTTCGGTAGGTATGATTAATGAAGGATCGCCCATACACTTTTCCAACATGGATCTATTGAACACCGGAAGGACTGTTGCTAATTCTTGTGGTAGATCTAACTCATACGCTACAGTACCAACCCTTTTCGACATTCTACAAGGGCCAATATACCAGGGACTAAGCTTCCCCTTCTTACCAAATCTCAGAACACCCTTCATGGGTGAAACTTTCAAGTAAACTCATTCATCTACTTCAAACTCTATCTTCCTCCTCCTACATTCAATGTAGGATTTCTGAGGACTCTGCACTGTTTTCAACATTTCTTGAATCACTTTCACTTTCTCCATAGTTTGATGAACTAAGTCTGGTCCTATCAACCCAGCTTCACCAACTTCAAACCATCCAGTAGAAGATCTGTATCTTCTCTCATAAAGAACCACATATGGAGCCATTTGGATGCTAGCATGGTAACTATTGTTGTAGGCAAACTCAATGAAAGGTAGGTGATCATCCCAATTAACCCTGAAATCAATCAGACAATCCACCTTGATACCTCAAAATACTATCTCCCCCTAGTTCAAAAGCCATCATTTTTTGCTTATGAACACTTCCCTTTAATTCAAGCAAAAATGGGTCTTGGTCTTGCTTATCTGTTACTTCTGACACTAATGATGACTTAACCCCATTCATCATCACTATTCCTTCTTCTGTTGAATCCATTAGTCGAACTCCTAGCCATCAAGTTTATGCACCTCTTTTGCTACCTCTTTCTTATCTTCCTCAAAATGGGCGGTACTACCCATAAATAATCTACTCAAGGCATCAACAACAACATTAGCCTTACCTGGGTGATAAAGAATACTCAGGTCGTAATCTTTGAGTAACTCTAACCATCTTCTCTATCTAAGATTACGCTCTTTCTGACTAAACACATACTGAAGACTCTTGTGATCGGTGAACACATCCACATGCATACCATAAAGATAATGGCGGCATATTTTCAAAGCAAATACTACGGCAGCCAACTCTTAGTCATGGGTTGGGTAATTCTTCTTATGAACTTTTAACTGTCTGGAGGCATAAGCTATAACTTTGCCATTCAACATTAGTACACAACCCAAACCAACTCTAGATGCATCACAATACACCACAAAACCTTAAGTACCTTCTGGCAAGGTAAAAACTTGAGCAGTAGTTAACCTCTTTTTCAATTCCTGAAAGCTTTTCTCACAAGCTTCAGTCCATTGGAACTTCGCTGTTTTCTGAGTCAACTTGGTCAAATGAGATGAAATAGATAAAAATCCCTCGAAAAACCTTCTATAATATACAGCCAAACCCCAAGAAACTCCTAATATCAGTTGGAGATATGGGTATAGAATTTTGCATTGCCTCTATCTTTTGAGTATCAACTTTAATTCCCTCTCTAGACAAAGCGTGGCATAAGAATGGCATAGACTCAAGCCAAAACTTACACTTAGAGAACTTGGCATACAACTCTCTATCTTTTAAAGTCTGGAGAACTATTCTAAGATGACTAACATTATCCTCTTCATCCCTTGAATAGATTAGTATGTCATCAATGAAGACGATAACAAACATATCCGAATAAGGTTTGAATATTCTATTTGTCAGGTCCGTGAATGTTGCAGGCGCATTGTTTAAACCAATAGACAAGACCAAAAACTCATAATGACCATAACAGGTCCTGAATGCTGTTTTGGGAATATCACATTCCCTTACTTTCAACTGATGGTAGCCAAATCTGAGGTCTATCTTAGAAAAACAGGAATAACCCTGGAGTTGATCGAAAAGATCATCAAATATTGGAAGAGGATACTTATTCTAGATAGTAACCTTGCTCAACTGACAGTAATCTATACACATCCTAAGGGAACCATCTTTCTTTCTCACAAATGGGACCGGAGCACCCCAAGGTGATATACTTGGTCGAATGAAACCTTTCTCTAAGAGATCTTTTAATTACTCTTTAAGCTCTTTCAACTCTGCTGGTGCCATTTTATATGGAGGAATAGATATAGGACGAGTATCAAGAATAATATCTATACCGAAGTCTATTTCTTTCTCAGGAGGGACTCCGGGAAGATCATATGGAAAGACTTTGGGAAACTCTTTTACTACTGAAACTGACTGAATAAGAGGTATCTCAACTCTAGAGTCATTTACTCGGACTAAGTGATAGACACACCCCTTGGAAACTAACTTTCTCGCCTTAAGGTATGAAATAAAACGACTCTTAGGCACTGCTGAACTACTCTTCAACTCTATAACTGGTTCACTGGTAACTGGAACTTGACTACTCGAGTTCTACAATCTATTGATGCATAACAGGCATGAAGCCAGTCCATACCTAGAATGACATCAAAATCTACCATGTCTAACTCAACTAAATTAGCCATGGTACTCTTGTGATTGACACAAACGGAACAATCACGATAGACTCTTTCTGCTAGAATAGACTCACCAACAGGTGTGGAAACACTGAATGGTTCATTAAGTTGCTCAGGAATAACATCAAAATTGAAGACTTGGATCATACTAGTGACAACATCTAGAGTATCCTCTTGCTCACATAGACTAGCGATAGAATAAAGATGGTTTCCTTTTCTGCCTGCCTTTGAAGTAGCTTATCTATATGCAGCTCTATCTGGTGGAGCAACTGAAGAGGATTGGGCTCTATTGCCCCCATTACCATTACTCTGTCTGCTCTTAGGTCACTCTCTCATAACATGACCATTTTGGCCGCACTTGATGAACCTAGTGGAGCCATCATGACACACCCCTGAGTGGCTCCTACCACACTTAGCACATGCAGGAGTCTTAGTACCCCCTTGTGCCTTACTACCTTGTGAATGTGCATGTCTAGGTCTGAAGTTCTTAGAATTCTTACTACTGTACTCACATTTGTTCCTTGGTGCAGGTGCATTAGCAGATGATGGAGCATGTCCTTTCTGCTTATGTTGGAAAGAACACTGATTCACATTACTCTTTTGCTGCTCGGATTCATTCCATGTTGTGTTAGCCCTCTTATTCCCAAACTCTTCTCTATCCTTCAGTTGTTCCTTCTCAACTTGTTTCACATGGATCATCAGCCGTGCTATATACATGTAACCTATTAGTATGGTTGCCTTTATTTCCTTACTTATGAAAGAAGTGAAGGAATTTCCTAAATGTTGCAACCTCCTAATTATAGATGTGGCGCGCTTCACACCGATAACTAGGACTCTTCAGACACGACTTCATAGACTCCTTAGGACTCTAGAACTCTTTGCTCTGATACCAAGTTTGTCACTCCCCGAGCCTACACCTTGGATGTGGCCGGCTGTCGAAAACCATTGCTGGCCCAAGTGAACCCTTGGCCTAACTTACTTACTTTGTGGAAGACTTTACTCAAGATATATAATTTTAAAACAAGTAAAATGAACTGATCAAAATATAACTTAGAATGTATTATAATAACATTCATTGCCAAAGTGGCAACTCAAGTCTCAACTTAACTGGAAAGGAAAAGTAAAGACTCATGAACTAACATCACTAACTCTGTCTATGAAGCCTCTAAACAAGTGAGATGGACATCGGGACAAAACCCATGACATCCTGATGAACTAAAATACTGAAAGCAATAGAAAGGATCCTCCGTAAAGCTAGGAGGCTCACCAACTGACTCTGAGTGCTCAACTGGATCAACGCGGTGCTGGATACTAATCTTGATGACCTGCGTCTGCATCATAAGACGATGCAGGCCAACTTGCATCAGTACATTGACTGTATGACTATGCGAGTTGGAATGCTAAACATAACTTAAGCTTGAAAAGAATCTCGAAGAAACACTTACCTTGGCTTTACTCAACTCCTGAATAACTCAACTCAAAATGTAGTGTAAAACAACAATTATAGTGAAATTTATACAAAGCATTTAAAACAGTAGAAAACAATTTAGTTCGTTAAAGAAAATGCAATAACAAACTCAACTTTACTCATATAATAAAGTAATATAGTTTCTGTGGGAGTTTCTTTAACCGACAACCACCACTATGAGTGTAAGTGGTGATACAACGTCTTGCCCACGCTGCTAGAACTGTCCTATACTTTGCCGTCATATAGAATGCTTAACTTAGTGGATCCACTAGTCTATGCTAAAAGCATCTTAAGGAGTAATCTAAAAAGTATGATCCTTTACTACCAATGATAGCTATATGGTTTATGGAGACGTGAGTTATCTGAACTCAAGATCGTCCCCATATCAGTGTTCAGTACTACTCGCAAAATATACTTTAGCTCATAACAAACCTTGGAGAGACTCATCTAATTAGATCTCTACTTAGCTGATTTTATTCAAAGTGAACATGGGAGAGAAGGTGCTTGCGGAATTTTCTCCAACGATTCCTGATTTTTCTCTAACCATCGCTCCATTGACTGTAGATGCTGAGAAAATTGAGCTTTTTTGTTTATTTCTATAGAGAAAAATATGGGAATAAGGAAAGTTTACGCAGTACTCTATGTTTTCTTTTTGGAGAAGTGGGAGAGTGGTAACACGTGTGTAGTGGAAAAATAAGGAAATAATGAAATTAAAATTTCTATACTTTTTTTTAGTATATTAATAATTAATAACTTGATATAAATACTTTTAACGTCTGGAGATTATACTAACTCTAATTATATTAAATAAAAAATAGACCTTTAACGACTGGAAAAAAATGTGTTGCTATAAATATACTTTTAACGACCGGGTTCATATCCCTTCGTTAAGAAGTGGTCGTTAAAAGTACAGTTTCTTGTAGTGTCAAAAGCTTAGCTGAAAAGCTCTCTTAGAAATCTCAGTTTCCTTTCTTGCTCAAATGTGAAGACATTTTAAGTCTTGGGAATACTTAGTTCCCAAATAATCTTTGAAGAATGAACTTTACTCTTACTCTTTACTGAAAACTAGATCAAAGGCTCTTTTGGAAATCTCAGTTTCCTTTCTTGTTTAAATGTGAAAACATTTATTCTTTGGGAATACATAGTCCCGATATACTCTTTTGAAGAAATGCACTTCAAACTTTACTCTTTACTCAACTCAAAACTCAAGTCTTAAAACAAAGTTAAAACATTTGTAAAAGACTTTTGAAAAACTTTATGAACTTTTCTTAACTTGACTCTTGACTTCTCTTGACTTGACTCTTAAATTCTCTTGACTTGACTCTTAACTTCTCTTGAATTGACTCATAACTTCTCTTGACTTGATTGTTAACTTTCCTTGAATTGAATTATGGATTCAAGGATTGTGTTTTGTGATAGGATAGATTTAATGATGTATAGGAATGATTTTAGATAGTTAAATGTGAGAAAAGATAAAAAACCACTGTATGAGGATGGGTCCGCGACGCGGAGGTGTATTTAAATTTTGGTCGCGAAAAATACTTTTGAGGCAGAACGGTCCGTGACTCGAATTTTTTTTGTCAAATCTGAGGAACAAGTCCGTGTCCTGTTCCTTGTTTGACTTTTTCCTTCTTCGTTTTCCAGCCCCAATTCGCCTAAACTCGACTACTATTCTCAAGTTCTTATTAGATTCAGATACCCAGTATGTGTACACACGAATGTAGCTCAAACAACTCAACGAAACAACAGTTTTACCTCAAGGAACTCCTCAATCTCAACCTAACCTAAGAACGAAGGTCAATTTGAAGAACAACATTAAAGATTTATCAACTTTCAACTTTCTAGAACAAACTTCGCTGAAATAAATGTGATTGGCGCGTGGGTGAATGAACCCAATGCTATAAAAGACTCACATACTTTGTAAGGATCACCCCTTGACGAAATCCACAAGCGATTCCTGAAGATCTTGACGATTCTTGCTTTCTTTCCTCCTTTCTCCTCTTTTTTTCTCTTTTCTGAAAACCCTAACTCTTTTTCCAAAAGCGTAAACTGCCTAAGATCAGTTTAGACCCCAATTAATTACTCAAAAATGAAATTAATTGATTGGGTGGTGAAAAGACCATAATGCCCTTCTAAAATCCGGATTGGACTTTCCTTATTTGAGCAATCGAACTTCCAATGGAGATAGCTCACTCATTCAAACTCAGAATCGTGCAAACTTGGCGGCATTAAAAATATTATTCCAATATCTTTCCTACGATATCTTGAAATAAACCTAACTCATATTGATTTAGGAGTTATGGTCGTTTGAACTTGACCAAAAACTCAAACTCAACTTAACTTAACTGAACCAATTTTCTAGATTTTTATTATTTCCAAAAATCACTCTTTCTAATTCTAGATCTTTCTAGTTCTTTCAATTTGCGAGATGTTACACTCTTGCTAGTTTGGCTGGGAGTCAACTGATTGCTTGGGCGGCCAAGATTGATTGTCACTCTTGCTAGATGGTTTGGGAGATTACTGGTCTTTTCAGGAGAAGTTGGGCACCTGCGTTGACCTTAGCACAACCTCTGACCCACAGACTGATGCTTAGTGGCAGCATACTATTTAGGTCCTTCCGGATATGTTGCGAGCTTGTGTCTAAGAGTTTGGAGGACAATGGGATTAGTTCGTTCCTTTGGCATTTTGTGTATAACAAAAACTACCATTCTAGCATTAAGATGGCCCTGTTTGAGGCCTTATATGGTAGGCGTTGTTGCTCTCCGGTTGGTTTGCTAGAGTCCACAGAGCCTAGATTGCATGGTACATACTTGATTCAAAAGGCTTTTAAGCAGGTGAGAGTGATTCAGGACATACTTATGATAGCTCAGAGTAGGCACATGAGTTATGCTGAACATAGGAGACGACCTTTGATATTCTCAGTTGGTGATAGTGCTTCCTCTATGTGTCATCCATGAAGGGTGTGATGCTATTTGTGCGGCGGGGCAAGCTTAGCCCTAGGTATATTGGACATTTTGAGATCCTGTAGATAGTTGGATAGGTTGCATATGAGTTAGCTTTACGTCCAATGTTCTTAACTATTCACCCAATTTTCCATGTTTGGATATTGTGTTGGTATATTCTTGACGATCCTCATGTGTTTCAGTATGATGAAGTAGATTTAGATGACCGTCTAACCTTTGTAAAGGAGCCAATTTTCTATTTTAGCCAAGATGTACGACAATTACATTCGAGATCTATTCATATGGTTAGGGTCCATTGGAGGTATCATCTAGCTAAGGATGCTACCTAGGAGACCAAGCTTGATATGCGGGAGCAATTTCCTGGCTTGTTTGAGCCTTCACGAAAGTCCTTTTTAGAGTGGAAGTTATAATTAACTCAAAGTCATTTCTATTTTAATGCCTCTTGTTTGTCATTTAGAGATTTCATATAGCGACCCAAAGTCATTTATGACTTGCTAGGAATGATAGTTTGGTCACCTAGTTGTTTGTTTAGTTCTTACGCGAGTTCTAGCGTTTTAGAGCTTTTAAACTTAAATGTTCATATATGATCAAAAGTACAAGAAGATGACCTCAAACTCTAATTTTGATGATTCCATCAGCTCTGAAAAGGACATTTTAGGCTAGTAGTATAGTTGGCACGACTCCCGACGCTTTTAGTGCAAGTCTGTGAGATTAGGCATTTTAACTTTCAAGTTAAGGCCTAAGTTTGACTTTAGTCAAGATACTAAGTAAACAAGATCGAATGAGAATTCCATCAGAGCAGTTAGCTCCGGAATGTAAAGTTTGGTCTAGAACGACCCTTTGTTTGGATCCCGAGACTTTTGAGTTGTTTTCGATCCCCTTATGGATTATGGCTTAAAATAGAGTTTAGGGGTGGGACCCACTTTTTATCAAGATGACCTCGTATGGGAATTTTGATTGCTCCGTTGAGTCCCGAATATCGAATTTAGTAGGGTTTGCATATCTCATTTTGCATGCAAAAGGTTTCGTTCAAATTCTGAACTTTTCGTTAGAGATGTTGAAACTTGCCAAACCAGTTGATATGGATCAGCTGGTGCAGGCCACATTTGGCCTTCGAGTTTGTGTGCCCTTGGCCGTGTTCACGGAGGTTTGGTTGCCTAAGGGCAACAATAGTTAAGGCCAAATTCACGGGACCTCTACGGTGATCATGACGGTCACAATCGCGGGAAGTCATTTTGCCTCGGGCTGCATTCACAAGGCACTCACCTCATTAACGGAGGCTCACCGTATTCGCGATGAAGAGTCACATCTAATCTTTAAATAAGACATGGATGCGAGGCAACATCATTTTAAAGATTGAATTGGCAATTTCTTGGTCATTTTAAGTCAAAATTGAGTGACTTGAAGTCCTGCGTGATCGTTGAGAGCGTGGCTACATGGATTGGTGATTGGGAGGTGTTGAAGAAACTTCTTTTGAGGTGAATTCGGGTGTGTTTGGGTTGCCTTATGTTTGTTTACTTGATTAAAATTGCATGTTTGTTATGTTGGTTGTTTTAGGCCTCAAATTGTGCTCAATTTTGGAACACAAGTTTGAGGCATAGTTTAAGACCTCTTGGCAGAGTTAATTCTTGAAATTTAGGTACGAGTCCCACAATTCCCATTTGACTTCAAAATTGGTCCATATTTTTATGTGATTATGGTATCTAAACGACCATACTAACATTGTGATCCTATTCTTGATAGTGTGGCAACGTTTAAAGGCTGTACGGATAGGAAAATCTTCAGCCTTGTCATTTGGAGTGCATGATCTTCCTACAGGTAAGCTACAGTTTCCTTTCTATGCATGGATGTGTGAATTCGTGATGATTAGTGTGAATTGGAGGTGAGTGCCTAGTTATTCTTTCTTTTCTTCTTATAACCCATATGTGTGTTGTTGCATGTTGTGTGAATTACTTATGTTATATTTAATTTCTGAAGCATTTTAAGCCTTAGTCTAGGTTAGACTAGTGTTGCCTTAGACTCACTAGCCTTGTAGATTTGGTATGTCTCCGATGTCATTTTTGACGGACTTGGTCCTTGTAGACTAGAATATCAAACTTTGGTCTGATAGTTTGAGCCTTATTCTTGGCATTTGCGCAACTGGTTAGACTTTTTGTCTTCCCTCCCTGTTTCTGCGGCTCCGATGTGTTACCGAAGGTTTTGCGTTTTCTCGGGAATGAGGTGTTTTAGGCTCAGAGCCTTTTGTGATCCTTTGGTAGTGGATGTCGATCCACGGTGGCTTGGAGCCTACTTGAGATCCTCTTCAGAGTTGACATTCCCCTGGGTCACTCTTACTAGCTGGTCGGCTTACTCCCCTGGGAGTGGACTGGCTGGTGATAACGCTCAACTACACTTCATTCGATTCTAAGTGTAGGCGGTCACTAGCAAGTATAAACCCAACTAACAGTTAGGGTCGATCCCACATGAGTGATACGGTAAAGAATTCAATTACAAAGTAAACTTGTGTTCTAATCGTTTGTACATGTAGATATTTTCACATCAATAAAGTAAATGACGAGGTTTTGACAATTAATGTCAAATGGGGGCGGGATTTGGGTAACCAATTAACAACTACAATTAACCTAAAGTTAACAAGTAGAGAGGGTTTCTTAGGAGTGTGATAAATTGAATGCCAATTTTGTGAAATGGGTGATTATTATTTACTAAAGGTCGTTGAACCCCAGTGGGTATGCTAGGCTTTGGGTGCAATAGCTTTTTCTCAATCGACTATTACGAATCAAGTGAGTTCTTTCGATAGATAGCCCAATACCTTAAGCAATCTATTTTTCCAAGCTAGATTTGTAGGATCGTATTCAGACTCACTTTCTCAAGCTAAATCCGTAACAATACAATCACTACAATCATCAACTAATAGTTTTAATTCTAATACTTCTTTCTCAAGCAAGCTTAGAGTACTACACTAGTATTGAATTTGCAAATACAATTCATCAATTAAAACACAAACTATTAATTGAACCCACTTCAAATCAACAATAAATAAGTAAATATTAACACTCATAAGCTAATTGAAACATTCAACTATATAATGGGATGCTGGAGTATGGACTAATTCTGGGATGGCATCAGTGTGTTGCTTGAATCCAAACCAGTACCGCGCAACAACATTTAGATCCTTTTTCTCAATCTGGACCCTTGGCTCGATCCATGGTGCTGTAATGTCAGAAATAAAGTGGGCCAACCACCCCTTAAGGTCTTCCATGGTCTTTTTCTGAATTTTATCTGCCAAGAAATGTATCACATTGATAATGCACCCCAACGCCTCATTTATGTCTGAACTGTTGCACTTCACCCTCTTTCCCTAGACTACTACATGATCAACATGTATAAATGAGCTGGCTTTGTTCTTGCCATTTGGGAACAACTTTCCGTTCTCTGTGTATAATTCCTAGAACCAAGAAGGTATGTATGAGACTTGGGGCTGTGTAAATCGCTCGAATTTGTGGAACCGAATGGTGTCCCACACATCTGTATACCTATCCACTACTCCATAAGTGCACAACATCTTCCCTTCCAAAATTGTACGCAACCCGACAGTCTTCAATCTATTCATCGAGCGAGGTTGAGGTGCCTGTACCGGGGACACTAGTGGTGCCTTCTCAGTTGTCTATGCTGGAGGTGGTGGAGGTGGTGGAGGTGGAGGAGTGACCGTGAGTCTAGCCGGATCAGGCAGCGCTTTGGAGCGCCACTCAGCTCGTCTCTGCTGAAGGGTTTGGTCATCATTTGGCTCTAATGCAAGCTGACGATCCAGACCCAGAATTGTCCTCACGATCAGACTCCTAAGTGGTGAGGTGGGTGTTGTAGATGCCCATGCTGTCAGAGCTGAAATCAACTGTGCTATGCTCCGCAAGTCACTTCCCTTTATCTGTACCCATTCCCCCTGTCATAGGAAGTTTGGGTTGTAGAGAGGCAACCACCTCAGAAATAACCACTTCTCGTGCTCTCTTTCGGGGTGGTTGGTTTCTTCTGGTACTTTGGGTCTGGACATATCTGCGAAGCAACACATATCAAACAAATGTATTAGACATAGGTCGTTGAAACATCAATTTTTAAAAATTGCAGAAAAACTCGCCTACTAGCTTAGCGGATCACTGAACTCATTCGACAAGCATTGGAGGGTTCTCTGAAAGTCACAGAACTAAAATGAACAGAATTAAGCACAAGTTGGCGAGGACCAGGGTCAATCGGTGTGTCGCCGAACACGGTGAGCCAAGGATTACTCGTCGAATCTAACAGAATGAATTTCATAAAACTGGGCTAAGAAAGGGCGATCAAAAGGGCATTCAGCGAGTCATCGAGTAAACTCGGTGAGCACATACATATCGGCGAATGTTACAGAGGCTAACACCTAGATTTAGCGAAAAAGGGCAATACAAGGGGCTAGTTGGCGAACCGCCGAGTCAGTCGGCGAGCTCGACTAAGCTTGCCGAACAACCTCTTGTGCCAGATTTCTACCCCAACTTCTAATTTTTCATGCATAGCCTACGAGAACAAAATCAAAGTCCTATTCTATGCAATTAACACCAAACCCATATCACTACCAACCCCGGGGTACTCAAACTTCCCCCATTTTATCTACAATCAACCAATCAACATCTTTTGCCCTTAAGAATGACGTCACCCACTCTATCATTGGGCACCGTTGATCGATACAATTAGGGTTACTTAGACTTCACTCACACTAGACCCAACATGCTACAACCACATACACGCAATTTCAAGAAACTTAGACACGAAATCCAAAATATAAAAGGCTAAACAAGAAATTTAACACGATAAACAATAGCCTATAGTTCAAAATCAACCAAATACACAAGTTCATACAATAGATCTAAAACTTATACGAGCATGCATAAGAAATGGTGAGAAATCAAAACAAGTTCGGGACACCAACCTCTGAAGCATTTATACAGAAAACTCAGGCAAACAAATACGAAAGCAAATGCGAATTCCAACCAAGCAATGACACCCACACGAAAATATGGAGCAAAATATGATCTAAATTGAAAATGTAAGAGTGCAAGAGTCGAAAAATGCAAAATAAAAGGGGGTTTTGAATTTAAAATGGTTAGAATCCCTTTTGACCTTTCAGTTCACACCCCAATCGACGGTTCCACTTATGTCACTGACCATTACCGAATGACACTTTTGCCCGCCGAAGTAACCAAAACTCCAACCCTTTGGTTGGTAAAAAAGGTGATCCATATCGGGCTCGCCAATCCTTTGGGCGATTCATCAAATGGTATATGAGCTCGCCCAATTATCTCTCTCCCAAATTTTGAAATTTTAACCAGTACATCTAACAACCGTTATTCAAACAACAAAAATAAAAACTAAAACTTGGGTTACCTCCCAAGAAGTGCCTTATTTAACGTCTTAGCGCGATGAAGACACGTTTTCAAGTGTCAGTCTTTGGGTTAACCATGGTATCACTAGGTAAACCTCCTTTTGGTCTTGGATTCAAATGAGTCGAGATTTGACCCATCTTTGTTTCCGGCTGCTGAATAGATACTGTATGTGAAGTAATTGTTTGGTTAAGAGAAGAGACGTCATCTTTCATTTCCTTTAGCACCTTGTTCGATCCTTCCACTTTATTGAGAATGCGAGCAAGCACATCTTCGGTGCAGAAATTTTCAGGATCAGCCCTTGGCTCTTTTGGCTATTGACTTTCATGGGGAGGCATATATCATTCTTTGTCGCCATCTCGCTCCCTCCAATTTGTACCACGGTCACACCATTCCCTATCTCGATTTGTCCAACCTTCATCGCGATCCTTGTTCTAACCTTGATTCCCGCTCGATCTTAGATAGTTCGGATGAAAACCTCCTGCCTGATTCACCAAGAAATGGACTTCTTCATTGTACATAGTTTCAAAGTGCGCTTCATCAGGATTTACTCCACTAACTCCGACCACATTCACAGCCTTAGAACTACTTCCCATGAAATGTTTCATTAATAAGTCCATTTTTTCATCATCATGGCCATGTTGTCATCTCGTTCTTAGTTCTTTTCCATTTGTTCCTTTGTCATCCCAAAGTTCAACGGAGACACCTGACCTTCTCTAGTTTACCAAGCTCGATTGATTTTTGTCATCTCATCAAGAAAGGTGGATGCTATGTCAAACGGGTGTTACATGATTCCTCCTCGAACGAGCTGGTTTGCGATACCCGTATTGACTAAGTCGAGGCTCTGGTAGAAATATCGTAGAAACACATTGTTCGATAATCCATGAGTTGAACATTAGATCAACAACTTTTGGAACCTCAACCATGTCTCGTGAATAGGTTCACAATCCACTCGCTTGAAGTTGTGAATATTATCCCTTAACTTCACCATCTTTGAGGGAGAGAAAATCCTTACATAAAGCGCATCAATGAGCTCCTCCCAAGAAGTGAATGATTCCCTTGGTAAATCAGCCAACCACTTCGTTGCCTCCCCCATTAGAGAAAAAGGAAACAAACGAAGTCGGACCGACTCCTAAGTGATGCTCTTGAAAGGAAACGACCCACACACATCCACAAAGCTTCAGATGTGATCATGAGGGTCCTTATTAGAAAGTCCACCAAAGAGACCCTTCATTTGCAAGAGCTGCAACATAGTGATAGTCACATGGAGCACCGCATTGCCCACAGTTGGAGGCGATCGAATAGCACCCGCACTTCCCAACTAATCTTCATTGACATCATGCCAATTACTGATGTCATCATTGTTCTCAAGTTAGCTGGCATTGCTCTCATTAACCCTCATCTCTTTACCTGTTTAAGAGCAGCCAACAAAAAAAAAACACAAATAAGTTGATTCAACTACAACAAAATCAGTTCTAAACTAACTTTTACTAAATGAATTTTAAACACGACTCCCCAGCAGCGACGCCATATTTGATAACGCTCAACTACACTTCATCTGATTCTAAGTATATGTGGTTGCTAACAAGTATAAACCTAACTAAGAGTTGGGGTCGATCCCACATGGAGTGGTACAGTAAAGAATTCAATTACGAAGTAAAATGGTGTTCTAATCATTTGTAGATGTAGATATTTTCTCAACAATAAAGTAAATGACGAGGTTTTGACAATTAATGTCAAATGGGGGGGGGGGGTATTTGGCCAACCAATTAATAACTACAAATAACCGGAAGTAAACAAGTAGAGAGGTTTTCTTGGGAGTGTGATAAATTGAATGCCAATTTCGCAAAATGGGTGATTTTTATTTACTAAAAGTCATTGAACTCAGTGGGTAGGATAGGATTTGGGTGCAATAGATGTTTCTCAATCGACTATTACAAATCAAGCGAGTTCTTTCTAACATCGACAAGTAAAACACAGATAAACAACCTAATACCTTAAGCAATCTACTTTTTTAAGCTAGATTTGTAGGATCATACTCAGACCCACTTTATCAAGCTAAATCTGTAACAACACAATCACTATAATCATCAACTAATAGTTTTAACTCTAATACTTCTTTCTCAAGCAAGCTTAGAGTACCAAACTAGAATTGCGTTTGCAACTACAATTCATCAATTAAAGCATAAACTATTGATTGAACCCACTTCAAATCATTAATAAAATCAGTAAATATTAACACCCATAAGCTAATTGAAACATTCAACTACATAATCACACCCCAAGAATGGGGGGTTTTAGCCAAACATAATAAAGAATAAGAAATCGTTACCAACTATGTTTTTTATCAGGTTGGGCAACAATCCACAAGTCTCCAAATGCTCAAATTGAAGCTAAAAATCAAACAAACACTAAATATCTACTCAAAAAGTGTAAAAACAATGTTAATAATGTTGAAGATCAAAAGCCCTAAACTGGACAATGTGGGAACTCTTTTTTCTTCTTTTGAAAAGTGAATTTATACGTTCCCAAAATTTCAACATCGGATCACTCGATGAAGTAAGTCGAGCTTCATCGAGCTGGTCGGCGATACGCTGAGTGCTCATTTCCATCGCCTTCTTAGTTTGGCCTTTCATCATTTCTTTTCTGTAACGGTAAGCGATCAAGATAGATATCGTCGATCCATTCGGCACATCGCCGAACCATAAATCTGCTCACCAAGTTGGTTTGTCCATGGGTTGGCCTGGTGGAACTTTGGACGAGCTGAAGGTCTACTTGACGACTCGTCGAGTGGCTTTGGCGAGTACGAACCTTACTTTCCTTCAACTTTTAAGCTTTTTTGCTCCTATAATTTGTCTTATAATGTCTTTGCCTTGCTCTTCTGCCTTAATTACTGCAAATTAACATTTTAACATCAGTTATGAGCATAAAATAGGCATTGAGGAGACTAATTCCTTAAATATTAAGCCCTGAATGAGTCAAAATCCCCGACTCATCAGTTGGCTGGGCGGCCTTATCTAAAATCCTCTTCAAAGTTGACATGTTCTCAACCAACTCTTGACACTTGGGTTGGGAGTTGACTAGTTGGTTGGGCGGCCTAGATTGATTGTCACTCTTACTAGCTAGTCTGGGAGTTGATTGGACTTGATGGTTACATGGGTTGGGGTTTAATTTGTGGTTCGTGGTACTCTATCCTCATAAGACTGAGCCATTCTGTGCACCTATTGGACTTATGGGGGTTGTGCGGGTTTTATTTAATGTTGCACATGAGTATACCTTTTAGGCTTATGGGGTCCAATTAGGTTTAGTTTAGCTCTACTTAGATTTACTTTCGGTATGCTCGTGTGGTTTATTTTTATACCCGCTTTGACCTCTGTGTGTCTAGATTCTATATTTTCAGATTGTTTTTACCTTTCATGCTCAGTTGACCTCTGATGCCTACTGAGTACCTTTGTTTTGGTAATCACTACAACAAATGTGATATTTATCTAAGAAATTATTAGGCACGACACAAAATTCCTCACCAATTATTTATCTTTTGTGACAAAATTCTATTTCGTGTTTGAATGCATGAGCAATATAATTTTAGTGACGAAACTTATAATTTCGTAGCAAACTTTGTCCACTAAAGTTTGCCGCCAAAAAAAAAATTGGCGGCATTTATTACGTATCTTTAGGGATGAATTTCAAGTGATTAGCGACACATACTATTGTCGCTAATAATGCATCTAATTTGTGACAAACTATTATTTGTTTTAAATTAGTTACATTTTGGATACCAAAAAGTTTTGTCACAAAAAAAAAGTTGTTACAATAGCGACAAATTAGAGTTCGTAGTTAAAGTTTCACTAAACTTTTATATTCTTGTGGTTTTCACTTTTTCTATGAAATGTTCATCGGGTTAACTTGATGTTTGGCTTCTTGTGCAGGAATACAGACACCTTTCTGAGCATAAGGATTGTTCTAAATTTTGTGAAAAGCCTTCAGACCTATCTGCATAAGCAAAATGCAGATTTTTTATCCATACTTTTCATCAATAATGAGGAGAAATGTTTAGATACACACTACTCATTTATTATTTTTAATTTGTACAATGTTAATTATAAAATAAAAGCACTACATGCTATAAAGTTGAAGATATTTATGTATTATTTAGTAATTGTAGTTTTTTAAAATAAATTTTAGATTGTTGAAACCTATTTAAATGCAAATTGTAAATAGTGTCGCTATGAATATAAATGTCACTATATGCTTGTGATTAGTGACAATACTTAATCCTCAAAAGTCTAACTTTTAGTGACGACTACATTAATTACATGTTTGCATAAAAATATGTCATTTAGTGACAATTGTGATTGTCATTAATTATGATATTATATAGTGACAATTTTGTTTTGTTGGTAATAGAAATACTTTGAGTGACGGCTTGATCGTTTTCAACTACAAAATTGTAAGAATACAAAGTTGTCACTAGTATATACATTTAGGGACAAAAATAATTTGAATGTAAAAGATAGTTTTTAGTGAAAAAAATATGTTTGTTTTCAACTACGAAATACATATAACATTAGAGACAAATGACGTCGTCACTAATTAAACTAAATATTTAGCGACACATCCATTTTGTCGGCCTTAATAACCTCTTTAGTGACGACAACATTCTATTACCTACAAAATTTTATAATTTCAATGACGAACTTGTTCATCATAAATACTGTGCATTTCAGGACAAGAAATATTTTTGTAGTTAATACAACTTTATTTAGTGAAGAAACACTAAGTTGTCTATATATACATTTAGTGACCCATGTTTTAGGGACAAAAGGTTGACGAATTATATTTCATCACAAAAGTTCTTTTGTGACAAAATATGAGTTTTAAGTGACAAAATTATTAATCACTAATAATCTAATTTGTGGTAGTGACTTATGATACACTCTGCATCTTTTCGTGATGTAGGTCCTAGTACCAGCTATCAACGGTGATCGTTCGTGCCATATTTTGTAGCTTGTGGATTGATGAGTCCATAATTTGGACTCATTTAGGGCTATATTTTGATTGAATTAGTGTCCTCAATTGCATATTTTGTCTCAATATCTGATTTAAATCCTTAAGTTTCAGGTATTTGACTTGAGAGACAAAGCATGGACACCATCGAGCAAAAAGGAACAAAGCGGCTGAAAGAAAGAAGAAAACACGGCCTGAAGATCACCTAATCCATTAGGCGAGTCGCCGAATGGCCTTAACCTTGCCCAATGTTCCAGTGTGCTGAGACCTGAAGGAAAATATTAAGTCTGTAAGGAAAGGGAGCAGTCAGCGCATCGCCGAGCATTTCTGCAAAGCAGTTCCCTATCGCCCAATAAATCAAAACGCGAAGATGCTGAAGGCAAAAGCTGAAAGGTGATGAACCATACTAAATGGCGGATTGCCTACTGTATCAGCGATCCCGACTAACTGCACCGAGTTATCCTTCGCAGTACAAATTTTTGAAAACTATAAATACTCATTTAATTAGCTTAGTATCAAGTTGTAAAGAATTATTAATGAGACTTAGAATATTTTCAGTTTTTACTTCTTAGAGTTTTTGGGAGACATTGTTATTGAGCTTGAAGATTTTCAACTCCAAGAAATTGGAAGTAGGTATCCAAGAATCTTCATCCTAGACGTGTTTAAAGACATTTTCTATTATACCCACTTGATGGAAACACTTGTTGGTATTGATTTCTATCTCTTTTTCTTATCTAGCTAAAACCCCAATTCTTGGTGTGTGATTTTGTGAATATGGGTTAAATTTCCTGTTTGGTTTTGCTTATTGTTAGTCTATTTGCTGTTTAAATGTGATTTCGTTTAGTAGTTGTTTTTGAACTTAATGGTATTGTAGTTGCAAATACGATTTCATCTCAGTGTTTTTGGCTTGCTCGAGAGAGAGGTTTTAAAACTAAGACTACTAAATCAAAAACCGGTGGTTATTGGGTCGTCATGGGTTCAACTCGAGAGAGTGAAT
Source organism: Solanum raphanifolium (assembly GCA_036250405.1). Classification (NCBI taxonomy): domain Eukaryota; kingdom Viridiplantae; phylum Streptophyta; class Magnoliopsida; order Solanales; family Solanaceae; genus Solanum; species Solanum raphanifolium. Next base: position 38,688 of record JAJOOE010005461.1, on the reverse strand, counting down.
CCTAGGCCTTTTCCCACAAATTTAGCTCGAGAGAGTGAATGGGCTAAGGCGGAGGCTGCACTTAAATGTTGCAACTCGGTGTTCGAGAGAAACCGAGTTGATTCGGGGTAAGTTGCTCGAGAGAGAATTTACCCCCACTAAAGTCTAGTCTAGTTACAATTATTCAGCGATTTACTATCAATAGCATTTACCCAATAGTATATTTTATCCCATATTCTTATCACATTCCAAGAATCTCGTTTCCCTATCTCACATCTTTATATTTTAGCAGTTTTTCTTCATTAGTTGAATACAAACCTCCCATTGATAATTGCCATTCGTGTCAACCCTTTAGATTTAGTATGTTTTTATTCGTTAATGTTTATATCTATGATTGATTAGAACTTAATTTTACTTTTCTGTTAATTCTTGCAACCACTCCCTTGGGACTCAACCCCAACCCATTCGATTGGGTTATATTACTATTGTACGATCGTACACACTTGAATTGGAAGTTGTGTCTTGATTGCGCAAACATCAAATGGCGTCGCTGCCGGGGAGTGGTGTTACTAGATAAATTTTAGTTTTGTTGAACTTTTGTTCTTCTTAGTTATAGGGGTACTTAATTTTTAACTTTGTTTTGCTCGTTTGTTTTGAATAGGACAGTGGAGCATGTCTGATAGCAATGGTGATCAAATGGATTTGTCTCTTTCTGAGAATGATGTCTCTTAGGGATAACATCCTAAGTTTTAGACAATTGGAGAGGGAGTCAATCCATGAGTTGTTGCTGAAATTTAAGTCAATCTTTCTCCAGCATCGAACTCATGGAATCTCAGAAAATGTGCTATTGGATTGCTTCTACAAAAGTCTTGGCCCAGAAAATAGAAGAATGGCTGACTAAATATTTCCAGGGGGACTATCACGACTACCCTATGCAATGGCACCCCAACTCCTTGATAACCTGGCCATGACCAACAAAGAGATGGAGAAGGACCATACTTTGGCCACACTGTTGACCCAGCTGGATCTAGTGACCAAAAAAATCATGGAATTGGAAGCGCCAGACAAAAATAAAGACCGGTACATTCTCCCTCATGAGTGTATGAAGCCTAGTGTAAATGAAGGTAGACAAGTAGCAGAGATGCTCTCACTCATTATTCACAAGGTCAAAAGTCACGACAAGGTGTTGAATGAGATAAAAGAGAATGTCTCCATGCTGAATGAGATAACTGCTTCCCATTTCATATCCATTCAGCTACTAGGGCCCCAAATAGGTCATGTGTTGTCTCGTCTCCACCCCACAAATCAAGATTAAGTGGGGAAGTCGTGCCACAACTATAACTAAGGCGCTTCTTGGGAGGCAATCCAAGGTTTTACAACTTTATATTATTTTAAAATAATGGTGTGTTAAATGTGCAGGACAAAGTGAGGAAAGTATTTGAAAAATACAAGAATTGGCGAGATAAAGGCCTATTCTGCGAATCGCCGAAAGGGTCGGCGACCTTGAACTAAACAACTATTGGATTCAAGGAAAATTCAACTTGGACTCTTCAAAACTTGCCGGACTCATGAAATTATTGGCGGATCGCCGACACATTAGGCGATCACAAATTGTCCGCCGTTTGGAATCCTAGTTTAACTGGAGGTCTATAAAATTCGGCGAGGTAACTGATCGTTCGGCGTGTCGCCGAGTAGTTTGGTGAATTCGACTAATTTCACCGAATGGGCGAGATCTGGATAGTTTTTTTTTAAAGCCAAAGGTTTAAACTTTCAACCTTTTTCATTTTCCCTCACTCTCGACTTTCGCAAAAATCACACCTACTTAGTAGTTTCAAAACTTTCGCATCTTGAAAGTATTTCAGTTGATTAATTGGTGCTTGGATCTGGATTAATTTGCCTCCTAGCATCGCAGTGTTGATTTAATCTACCGAAAAGACATGGCTAGACCCAAGGGTGCAGGTATAAACATGCCACCCCGCAATAAGGAAAAAGGGATAAAAATCAACGAAGGTGCAGTTGTATCAAAGGCAAGGCTACAAAACTTTCCACAACTGGTGGAAAGGGTAAAAATAAAGGCAAGGCACTGGCATCACCAGAGGTCAGCTCCGATAGTGAAGGCATATATGACACTTACCTCGTTGCTTCTGAGAGTTAGGGTGAACAACAGGAAAACCAAAGTGCAGCCTCTGATGATGATGAGCTTATACTAGCACAGAGGGCTGAATTGCGATCTAAGAAGCTGAATGATCCATCTAAGATCAGGAATCCTCCGCCTACCACTCCTACTCTCTCAGTTCCGGAGCAGGAAATGGTGCTTGCACCACCAATACAGGGTCCTCCTCCCAAGTCCATGAACAGATTGAAAATTGAAGGACTGAGGACAATTATTGAGTAAAAACGTCTGTCCACAGATGGAGTGATTGATAGGTATCCAGAAATTATGAGTTGCCTCAAGTATCATGATTTCCAGATCTTCACCAGTCCCCGTGGCCCATATATTCCAAATTGGGTCCGAGAATTCTATGCTTTTTATGGAACCTTGATACCAAAAATAAAGAAGCAAGCAGCAGCATTCAAACTAGTTGACTATGTAGTCGTTCGGGGAAGGAAGGTCAAGTGCAATGATGCCATTATTGATGCTATCATAGATCGTCCTGTGGACATTGAGGATGTCTGCCAATACATGATTAGGACTGAAAAACTAGACAACATAAAGAAGTGGTTAGCTCCGCTGATTTTAGATTACACTCCCAAGTGGCTTGAAGCTAGTGCTATTATTGAAAAGAAGGACCTTAACGTGGCAGCTCAGTATTGTTTTGGTTTCATCAGCAGTACGATCATGCCATCCCAAAATGAATCTATTCTGTGACATGCCAAAGCAGCTTGTCTAGGTTACATTATTGATAAAACTCAGCTACATTTGGGGATGATCATTGCTTCAAAGATTCTCATGCGTGCAAAACAACACTAGACCTCACTTCCCTTCCCTGTATTGATCACCGAATTATGCAAATGGGCTCGGGTACCTAGAGATGCAAAGAAGGATGTGGAAGTGATTCCCACATGCTCCACTGATATATGGAGAATCGAAGTTGAGTATCTTAAGGATCAGGTAGAGAAAAAGGGGAAGGAAACCTCGGCAGATTCTTCCCCAGTCTCGAATACAGAGACAACACCTGCAGAGGCATGCTTACCTACTCCGGCCCCTGGGCCTGCAGGTACAACTACTGCTACTTTCTCTGAGACTCCAGGTTATTCTGTTGCTGCACTGCCTCCCAGACATACTGCTGTTGCTGTTTCCCGAGCTCCGATCACTCAAGCATCATTAATTCGGATGGGGCAGCTCACCCAATCTGCTGATCATCGGGCTGCCAGACTAGAAACCTCAATTCTAAACATGATTTAGACTGCCCTGACTGATGCTGTGACACCATTGAGAGCTACCATTGATGCCCTCGATGCTAGAATAGCGGTGTATAAGCATGGCCAAGGAGCCACAAGAGAGGTGATGACCTTAAAGGCCGCTATAGCTATGCTGCGTGAGGATGTGCATCAGTTGAAATCCACTGATATGTCCATGGTTTTTGGAACAGTAGAGATTCCAGATGTACCTGAGATGCCTCCGACTACCACCGGACATGAGGATAGAATAGAGCAGACAATCGATCCTAAGTTAGAGGCAGAGACTGATGAAGAGATGCTTGAGGATACTGAGGGAGTTGCAAATGAGGACTTGACTGAGACTGAAGTAGCCATGATAGATGCGGCTGTGCAGGTTTCCTAGCAAATACACCTTTTGCTATCTCTAGTGGAGCAGGCTCTTTTGAGGTGACTCCGGGCACTGATGGCCAAGTCTAGATTTCTACATCGGGAACTAAGGCCCAGACAGATGGAGAGATTACATAGATAGGATCCCCTCTTTACCCTTATCTCTCTCTTTCTTTATTTTAAATTTTTGATAATCTTGTTTGTATTTGAGGACAAATGTTTTTAATTGTGGTGGGGTGAGGCCCACCTTTGTGTGCTATATTCTTGTTTTGTTCATATATAGGGTTTTGAGCTAAAGTATTGTGTTTTACACTGCTTTCTGTGGATGTTTGAGCTTGTGTCTCTTTTTTCTTTAATTGTAATTGATTTTGAACCCTTCCAAATTTTTGCCCACTCTTGTATGTACTTGTATGTGGCTGTTCTTTAAAAAATTTGAGTCTCAGTTTTGATCAATATCGATGACTCAAATAGTGCTCATTATCGAACGAACATGAATGTGCGGCTATGATGAGACCAAGCGAAGTTACATAGACAATATGTGAAATCTTTGCATCTCGTTGTGACTAACCAATTATTGAATTGAGTCTTTTGTGATGAGCATTGCACACTAGCAAAATTGTGGAGTCTTGTTTGACTTTGGTATCAATGCCTTGTGTGATGAGCTTACTATGAACCATGCATGATAACACCTAGAATTTGCCTCGTTGGTCCGGTCAACTAAGTGATGCTATCTCTTGATATGATCTAAGGTAACTTCGAAGAGTGTGAGCCAATTTGACATATACCTCTTTTGTCGCCTACCTTGTGAGTGTGTGTGAACCTATTTTGAACACCCCTTGAGCCTTACCTTTCTTTGGAAGAAACTTGATGAAAACATGACCTCTCTTAATCCACTACCTACAATCCTCTTGATTTGTGGTTGATTGAATAGCCAACTTAGGGCAAAAGCCTAAGTTGGGGGTGTGGTGAAAAGAAAAGGGCAAGTCAAGAAGTGCAAGGAAAGTCTCCTTTAACCCATGGTATTGAGAGAAATGGAACCCTCCATAAAAAAAAGTGAAAAGAAGAGAAGAAAAAAATGAAAAAGAAAAAGTCGTGGAATAAAGTACAAAAGAAATGGGTTTTTCGAACAATCCATGGAAAGTGAATAATGGGATGACTTATGAGCACTAAAGAAAATGATGAAAGAAAAGTAAAGGAAGTGTTGTGAACACCACATTTCATGAGGATGAAAGTCACTGAGCCTAAATGACCATACCTTTGCACTCAACCCCATTATAAGCCTTGAAAAGATCTTTGTGATCTTGAGTGAGCTGAAGCAATTGCCAATTGGAAAATATGGGCAAACTTATGGATGAAAGCATGCATTGTGTTCTTCTTTGTGAGTGTGACCGTTGCATTTGATTCCAGAGCTTTAAATGATTGAACCACCATTGTGTGTGAATATGGAATCATTCTTTGTCTGAGGGCATTTGAATACCTTAGTTGAGCTTGAACTTGCATTTGAAACAAGTATTGTGAGCTTGAGAATCTTTGATAATGGTGTGTCACAACTTGAGTCTTTGAGTATACAAATGGTTCCTTGCATGAGTAAGTTGAGTCTTGTGTGTAGATTCATGATTGAGTCTTGTGTATCACTATTTGAGACATCCTTTTTGAACTGCTGAACATGAGTTTTACTTGAGGACAAACAAAAGTTTAAGTTAGGGGTGTTGATGAGTCCACAATTTAGACTCATTTAGGGCTACATTTTGATTGAATTAGTGTCCTCAAATGCATATTTTGTCTCAATATCTGATGTAAATCCTTAAGTTTCAGGTATTTGACTTGAGAGACAAAGCATGGATGCTATCAAGCAAAAAGGAACAAAGCGGCTGAAAGAAGGAAGAAAAGACGGCCTAAAGATCGCCTAATCCATTAGGCGAGTCACCAAAGTTCCAGTGTGTTGTGCCCCGAAGGAAAAGATCAAGTTTGCGAAGGAACGGAGCAGTCGGCGCATTACTGAGCAGTTACGCGAAGTAGTTCCCTGTCGCCCAATAAATCAAAACGCGAAGATGCTGAAGGCAAAACCTAAAAGGCGATGAACTAGACCAAATGGCGGATCGCCGAGTGTATCGGCGATCCGGACTACTGCACTGAGTGATCCTTCACAACAAAAATTTTCGAAAACTATAAATACTCATTTAATTATGTAGCTTAGTATCAAGTTGTAGATAATTATTACTGAGACTTAGAATATTTTCTATTTTTAGTTCTTAGAGTTTTTGGGAAACATTATTCTTGAGCTTGAAGGTTTTGAAGGGTTTCAACTCCAAGAAATTGGAAGTGGATATCCAAGAATCTTTATCCTAGACGTGTTTAAAGACATTTTCTATCATACCCACTTGATGGAAACACTTGTTGGTATTGATTTCTATCTCTTTTTCATGTCTAGCTAAACCCCAAATTCATGGGGTGTGATTTTGTGAATATGGGTTAAATTTCCTGTTGGGTATTGCTTATTGTTAGTCTATTTGCTGTTTAAATGTGATTTCGTTTAGTAGTTGTGTTTGAACTTAATGGGATTGTAGTTGCAAATACGATTTCATCTTAGTGTTTTTGGCTTGCTCGAGAGAGAGGTTTTAAAACTAAGACTACCAAATCGATAGTCGGTGGTTATTGGGTCGTCGTGGGTTCAGCTTGAGAGAGTGAATCCTAGGCCTTTTCCCACATATTCAGCTCGAGAGAGTGAATGGGTTAAGGTGGAGGCTGCACTTAAATGCTGTAACTCGGTGTTCGAGAGAAACCGAGTTGATTCACTGTAAGTTGCTCGAGAGAAAATTTACCCTCACTAAAGTCTAGCCTAGTTACAAATATTCAATGATTTACTACCAATAGCATTTACCCAATAGTATATTTTATCCCATATTCCTATCACATCCCAAGAATCCCTTCTCCCTATCTCACATCTTTATATTTTTGTTGTTTTTGTTCATTAGTTGAATACAAACCCCCCATTGATAATTGACATTCGTGTCAACCCTTTAGATTTAGTATGTTTTTATTGGTTAATGTTTATAGCTATGATTGATTAGAACTTAATTTTACTTTTCTATTAATTCTTGCAACCACTCCCTTGGGACTCGACCCCAACCCATTCGGTTGGGTTATATTACTATTGTACGATCGTAGACACTTGAATTAGAAGTTGTGTCTTGATTACGCAAACATCATAGATATTAGAGAAGAGGGCGAGTACTTGGCATCCTAGATCAACCTGTCTCCTCTGTATTCGTGTTAGTAAGTATTTTGCTTTTGAGATGGATTATTGTGGTCCACTTTTGGGACTTGTATCTGTTCATATTAAACAAATCTGTATTTGTGATTTTCAGGTTCTTGGAGGGTTTCTATTGTATATAGTTTTGGCTTTCTTCTGTTTCTATCTTTTCTTATTGTTATTTTCTAATTAGTTCTACCATAGTACTCATTACTTTTGTTCTGGGTATGGGTTGACTTACCTACTGGTGGGTTATAGTAGATGCCATCATGACTCAGGAAGTCAGGTCGTGACATCATTTGTCATATTAAATTTAGAATATAGTTGATTAATTCTACTTAAATAATAAAAATACTTATCAAAGTAAATTAGATATTTTATATTCATTAGTTTGATGTGAATACACTTAAAAAGAATTTCCCTTAAAACAATTATCAGTCAAACTATAATTGTAGTTAAAATGGTTAGTTTGAATGTTATTATATTTTTTTTCCTAAAATAACTATTAGTCAAACTTCAATCTTACAATGATCCTATCCCCTCTAATAAAAACCACCAAACATTGCTTAAAGAAAAAACCAATTAATTACGAAGATTAAGCAATATGATATACTATAATTAATAACTGCTTATTAACTTGGTCAGTTCTACTATTCCTTCTATCCCCACCCTCGCTATATACATCCCTCTCTCCCTACAAGTCTTCATCAACTAAATGTTAGACCCCATTCTCCCATTTCTACTATCTCATTGGTTTTATTCAATGGATACAATGAAGAAAATGAGTATGATCAAGCGTCGATGGAATCTTAAAGAGGATGAGCTATTGCAAAAGTTAGTAGAGGAACATGGAGCAGAGAACTGGTCTCTTATAGGCCAATTGATATCGAGTCGGTCTGGAAAATCGTGTAGGTTCCGGTGGTGTAATCAGCTTAATCCTCTAGTAGATCATCAAGCTTTTACTCTTAAAGAAGATAATACTATTACCAAAGCTCATGCCGGATTCAGTAAATGATGGGCTAAGATAGCTGGTTTGTTACCAGGTTGAACAAATAATGTGATAAAAAATCGTTGGCATTCCTCCCTTAAACGGAAGCACTCTCCAATGTCAGAAGATTTGACCAAAAACTTGTGGGCTTCAGTAAACTGATCTAATTGGTGGCAGCCCCGTTCCCCCACCACTTGTACGAGATGCATCAAAGCCTAAAGCACCCATATATAACAAAATTCCAGATATATACAACAAGGGAGCAAAAAGTAACACCCCTCTTCACCTATATACAACAGATACTATCGTAAAACGTAACTTCTTAGCAAAATTCTAGAGGTTTACTTGACAATTACTAGTGGTGAAACTAGCAGATACATCAGTGTTCTTATTCCAGGCATGACGGAAATGAGGAGAGGATGGCGTAGACACGCCATTGCCTAGCCGGCTTAAAAATGCATAAGAAATAATTTCAACATAACTAATACAAGCATTACTTATACACTCTACCAAACAACGATCATGATGAGGAAATACTATTCTGGTGTTCAGAAACTAACTGCATAGTCCATAGGTATTACAAATATCAACATAAGAATTTGTCAAGGAAAGATCCAAAATCATAGTTCCACAAACTTTTGGGACATAGAGTTCACTAAAGGAAATCACAAAGTATCATAAAAGTGTTGACAATTCATAACGATGGAGTTAGCTAAGAATGCAATTAAATCCCATGACATACAAACACAGTATAACAGATCTAGTCATGGAGAAATCAAGACATAATCTCAGATTTACAGAAAAAACAAACATTAGGTCAGCTTATTAAGAAAAATACAGATTATGTAGATGTAAGAAGAAACACAAAGTAGTACAAGTCTGCATAATTCTAATTCCAATACAGGTGCCATAATGCTCATTGGAACAGGATAGCCACATCCAAGTAATCTTCTATCTAAAGTGGCAAGAAACAAGTCAATACCAAATGCCGAGAAGAAGGATGAGGTCAGTGATCTCATATGAATAGAGTGTTACCTGAAATTTAAGTTCACTCAATGTTTTGCTGCCATTATCTGGATGCCTTACCTTCATATCATAGAGAATAAACACTATAAGATCACTGTTTGCTTGAGAAAATCACGAACATATCATAGTGTTACCTGAAATTTAAGTTCACTCACAAACCAAATTTTCAACAAAATTGGCACTAAGAAGAGAAAGCTATGGACGGATACTTAGAGAGATGTTCCAAGTAACCTAGAGGTAAGTATACTTACATTTTTGGCAGAGAAATTAACGGTCCAGCACATGCATGCCATAGCTCCATACTCATCAATGCCACCATTGATGGAGTTGACGATGTAAAATCAGAGCTTCCAAACGCCGATGTCGATGAGGCTGGTGATTCCAATCTACACAAATGCCATTGTTTCTTCTCCAATATATTGCTATCCACAGAAAACCCTAGAGAAATTGAGAGAAATTAGAGAGAAGAGGAGAAGGTTTAGATAAGGTACAATAGCTTTGGGGAAATGGCAGGAAAGCAAGTTTTAATGTTTTATTAAATTTTTTTTTTGCCCAATAAAAATTGGAAGGAGAACAAGTTTTGATGTTAAAAATGTTGGAGGAAATATAATATTTTTGTGAAAACGTTAAGGCCACATTTGTAAAGTGTTGTTTTTACAATTATAAAAATAGGACACTTTAAAAGTGTGGCCATATATGTAAATAGTTGTTGCCAATTATATCATACTGTAACAACGCTTATAAAGTGTAGCTTATACCATAAAAGAGTACACTTTACAAGGGTTGCCAATATTATCGTAGCTAAAAGTTAAAAACTTGGGCTACGCTTTAAAAGTGTCCCCAAAAGTATCTTAGGCAACACTTTAAAAGCGTTGTCCAGAATTAGTGTGTCCGTATACCTAAAATGTTGTAGTGAAATTATCAACTACAGCAACAACAAATAATACGAAATAACAAATATTGAGATGAGTTCTTGGGATGTCATTTGATTATAGGCTAGTATAGACAAATGGGTAATTGCAACTGTTAGTAAATAGCGGTAAAGTAGTAAATAGTCTAGACTATAGAGGAGGTAAACTTTCTCTCAAACAATTTACCCCGAATCAAGTCGATTTCTCTCGTACACCAATAAGCAAGCAATTAAGAACAGCCTACACCTTAGTCCATTCACTCCCTCGAGCTGAATGTGTGGAAAAAGGTTTAGGATTCACTCTCTCGAGCTGAACCCATGACAACCCAACACCCACATACCATCAATTCAGTAATCTTAGTTTTAAAACCTCTCTATTTCTCAAGCCAAAAACATGAAGGTAGAACTGCATTTGGAACTACAATCCTTTAATTTTAACCACAATTAATGATTGAATTCACTTCTAAACAACATTTAAACTAACAATTAGCAATACCCATCAGCTAAATCAACCCATAATCACATAATCACACCCCAAGAATTGGGGTTTTAGCTAGACATCATAAAAAAGATAAAAATTGTTACCAAATTGTGTTTCCATCAAGTGGGTAAGATTAATTTTATCTTTAGAAAGGTCCAAATTGAAGAATCTCAAAGACCCACTTCCAATTTCTCAAAATGGAAAACTTCAATTTTTCAAAGCTAAGGAAAACTTAGTTTCAATACTCAGAGTTCAAACTCAAAAATTACTATAATGAATGTTCAGAATAAAATTTGATGATAAACATAATGTTTGAAAATATATTTATAGTCGCCAAAAAAGTGTTGCGAAGGTGCCATTCAGCATAGTAAGTCGGGATCAGCAATCAACTCGGCTATCCACCCTTTGGTCAGTTCCATCACCTTTTTTCTTTGGCCTTCAGCCTCCTCAAGTTCTGTAACTTTGGGCGATCCAACATTGCATCGCAGAACCACTCGGCGACACGCCAACTGCTCTTTTGTCTCGCCAAATTGATTTTCTCTTTCAGGGCTTGGAACACTGGAACTTTAGGTGGTCAAGAGGCCATTAGGCGACTCGCCAAAGGGACTCGCCGAATTCAGCTCACTTTGTTCCTTTTTGCAAATTATTGTCCATGCTTTGTTCCTCAATCTAAGTACCCGGAAATCAAGGATCTTACATTAGTTATTGGAACAAAATAAGCATTTGAGGACACTAAATCTATCCAAATAAAGGTCTAAATGAGTCCAAATCGTGGACTCATTAATACCCCCAACGTAAACTTTTGCTTGTCCTCAAGTACAACTCAAGTTCAATAGTTCAAAAAGGATTTCTCGAATAGTGCTACACAAGACTCAATCAAAAATGCACACAAAAAGACTCAACTTACTCATGGAAGGATCAATTGTGCACTCGAAGATTCAAGTTTTGACTCACCATTACCAAAGATTCTCAAGTTCACAATACTTGCTTCAAATGCAAGTTCAAGCTCAACAAAGGTACCCAAATGCCCTCACACAAAGAATGATTCCATATTCACACACAATGGTTCAACAATTTAAAGCTTCGGAATCACATACAACACTTACACTCCCAAAGATGAACACAATGCATGATTTCACCTATAAGTTTTCCCATCTTTTCAAGGCTTGTAACGGGCTGAGGGTAGAGGTATGGTCATTTAGGCTCAATGGCTTCTCTCCTCATGAAATGTGGTATGAACAACACTTCATTTCCTTGTCCTCATCATTCTCATTTATGCTCATAAGTCACCCCATTATTCACTTTCCATGGAATATCGGACACCCCATTTCCTTTGCACTTTCACAACTTTATTTCAAACTTTTTACGTTCTTTTTCTTATTTTTTTCATTCTTCTTTTCTTTTTATCTTTTTTTTCTATATGGAGGGGGTTCCATCTTTCCCAAAACCATGGGTAGAGGGGGCATCTTTGCACTTCTTGATTTACCTTCTCTTTTCACCACACCCCCAACTTAGACTTTTGGCCTAAGTTGGCTATTCACACAAACCACATCTCATGAGGATTAAGGGTGAAGGGATAAATAGAGGTCACAGTTTCATCAAGTTTCTTCCAAGAAAAGGCTAAGGCTCAGAGGGTGTTCAAGCGAAGTTCACACACTCACAGGGTAGGCCACAAAAGAGGTATAATGTCAAATTGTTTCACTATTTAAAATTGTTTCCTAAGATCATTTCAAGAGCTTGTATCACTCAGTCAACCAGACCAACGAGGAAATTCTAGGTGTCATCACACATGGTTCACGGTAAGCTCATCACACAAGGCATTGATACCAATGTCAAACAAGACTCCACACTTTCGCTAGTGTGCAATGTTCATCACCAGAGACTCAATTTGATAATTGGTTAGTCACAACGAGATGCAAAAAGTTCACATATTGCCTATGCAACTTCATTTGGCCTCATCGTAGCCGCACATTCATTTTTGTTCGATGATGAGCACTATTCAAGTTATCGATATTTATCAAGACCAATACTCAAATTTGCAAGAGAATAGCCATATTCAAACACAATCAAGAGGTGGCACAAAATTTTTCAAAAAGGGTCAAAAATCATTTACATTCAAAATAAGGAGCCACAAGCTCAAACATCCACAAAATACAGAGTCAACACAATTTGTAGCATAAAACCCAATAAAAATTGAAAATATCATCAAAACAAGAGGTGGGTATGGAAATACCTCACCCCACCTCAAACAAAAGCAATTTGTCCTCAAGTGCAAGAAAATATCTAGGAACTCAATAAAATAAGACAGAGAGGGAGGTAAATGGAAATCCTATCTACGCAATCGCTCCATCTGTCGGAGCATCAGTGCCCGGTGTAACACTCTCAATCTGCGCATCAGTGGTCGGAGTCACCATAGAAAGACCGACTCCATTGGACCCACCCATGGTGGTGTCTCTCAAAGAGGTCTGTCATACAATCTCGAACATATCATTCTCAAGGTCAGCCAGATCATCATAAACCTCAGCATCTCGCACATCTATCTGCTCCTCGTCGGTCTCTGCCTCTGACTCATTAGCTGTCATACAATCCTGATGTACATCTTCGATGGTGGCTGGAGGAATCTCAGAAGTCTCTGGGGCATCCACATCATCCGCTGCCTCTAATAGTGAAGTGCAGTATGTAGACTTGAGATAGTCTACATCCTTCCTCAGATCTACCACTTCGGTTTTCAAGCAGCGACTCTCGTCGTCAAATCATCAATAAAAGTCTGGAGGGGGTCAGTGTAGCAAGGATGACACTCTCAATCATCCATAGGAAAGATGCCTCTAGTCGGGTGGCCCTCACATCAGTCAAATGTGCTAGGTGCCCCATCTTTAGGATCATAGCCTAAGTAATCTTGGTGGTCTAGGAAGAGGTAGAAGCACTAGGATCCTAGGAAGAAGATGTATGAGCAGATGTACTGATGAATCCAAACCAATATCGTGTAGCTACGCTCAAGTCCTTCTTCTCGATCGGAACTCCAGCCTCAATCCACCTCGGGGTGGTATCAGAAATGAGGGGAGCCAACCAGCCTTTGAGCTCATCCAATGATGTCGTAGTGGTAGCCATATTTAGGTAGTCGAAGACTGACCCTCTATTAAGTATTACGTTGATGTGGTCACGGCTACAATGCAGTACTTTCCCCCGTACCATGATAGACCCCACCAGTCTAAAAGAGTTGACCTTCTTCTTGCCATTAGGACCAGGTCACCATATGCCATGTAAAATTCCTGGACCCATATAGGTATGTACGAGCCTCGGGGTCTAGTGAACTACTCAAAGCGGTGATACTGGAGAGTGTCCCTCACTGAGGAGTATTTTCCCTCAAGGCCCTTTGTAGAGAGTAGATTCTCTTCAAGGATAGTTCGCAACCCATCAGCTTTTAGTCTGTTGAGTAGACTTGGAGGAGGGACCACTGGTGGCACTGGAGCTACTGGAGGTGCTGGAGCTGGCACTCTAGCTGCTGCTGGGGTGGCTACTTGAGCTCTAGAGGAGTAAGCGCGAAACCTAGCACGGATCTCCGCTCACCTAGAATGTAATGGTTGTTCATCCTCCGGCTCGAATAATACAGCTTGAAAGTCAAAGGACTCTCCCTCGCTGCTGGAGTTGCTCACCGGAGTCTTAGATACGGGCCTCTTACCCTTGCCTTTTCCTCCTTTTGAAGGTTTTTTCCTTCCCTTTTTAGGAAGGTTGGCTACTTCTTCATTTCTAGTTATGCCCCGTGCTCCTTTACAGAGCGGCATATCAATGTTGGTTCTCTCCATATCTGCAAAAATATCAGAAAAAGTTAGAAATAATTCAAGCTAAGTTATAGAAAATAAGTTGCAGACAGAGTCACCGAACCGGTCAGTGAGTCACCGAATCACTTTGGCCAGCCAGATCAGGCACACCGAAAGGATTGGCAACAAAATTCCCATAAAATTGGCTTGTCGGCGATGGGAAGGGCTTTCGGTGAATCGCCAACAACATTCGACGACCAAGGACTAGCCCGCCAAAAGTTGCAGCGCTATTAGGGGTTAGGGGTGTAGGAAAGGCGATCAAGAAGGACTTTTGGCGAGTCACCGAGTGCACTCGGCGAAATATGGCTTCTCGCTGAAAGTTGCAGAACCAAACTCAAGATTAAGAATGAAATTAAAGGCGATAAGGGGGGTTCGACGAACCGCTGAGTGGTTTGGCGAGCTCGACTCAGCTCACCCAACGACCCAACGTGCCTACTTTCAACCCCAACTTCCAAATTCAACCCTGTAGCCCCCGAAAATGAAATCAAAACATGCACTATTTCAATTAAACTAAGACCCATACTACCCATGTCCTAGGGATAATCAAACTTCTCCCAGTTTGGCCAAATTTGGCCGTTTGACAGCTTTTGCCCTTAAGACTGACGTCAACGACTCTATCACTGGGCAAATTACATCATTTGTCACAAGTGAGGGTTACTTAGACTACACCCGACTAGACCCAACAACATTTCAGCACAACCCTATAATCTTAATTAATTTTAAGGCACAAAATACTCGAGGATCAACAATATAGGCAACTTAGGCAAAATATTCGAATTAATCAAGGCACACATAAATGCAATGACGATCAGAGAGGCACATCACATATCACTAAGATAAAAATTCATTTCAAATGAGTAAAAATTGATAAATATAAATTCGAGGTTAGGAACACCAACCTTAGAAGCCGATTAATCAAGTTGAAAAGTTAGGCGGCAAAGAAATCCAACTTCGAGCACACAATCGATGAGCACAAAGCGATAAAAATGCAAAAATACAGAAAATATTGTGCGGGTGTGAGTTTGGGAAATTTAAAAGTGAGGGAAAGTGAAATAGTTTGAAAGTTTAAACCTTTGGCTTTAAAAATTGTCCAGTTCTCGCCCATTCGATGACATAAGTATTGCTCACAGACCCACTCGGTAGCACGCCGAGTGGGCACTTACCTCGCCGAGTTTTACAGGACCTCCAGTTAATGTGGGGGTCCAAATGGTAGACAAAGTCGTGATCGCCGACCTGGTCGGCAATTCGCCAATTTGCTCCTGGGCTTGCTGAGCTTTACAGACTCTAATTTCAAGATGTACCGAGTCCAAAGGTGGTCCAAGTTGGGCTCACTGACCTCTTCGGTGATTCTCCAACTTGAAATTTTAGCTCGCCAACCTGCACTTTTCAAACACATTCCACACCTTGACTTGCATAATCAACACACTATTATTTCAAACTCAAAAAGAAAGAAAATAAAAACTTGGGTTGCCTCCCAATCAGAGCCTTAGTTAATGTCGTGGCACGATGCAAGTCCACGCTCAAATCTCATTCTTGGGGTTGGCCAAAGTATCAATAGGCAACCCCCCTTGTTGTCTCGGGTTTAAATGAGACGAGATATGACCCAGTTGGGTCTCTAACTCCTTGATCGAAACGGAATGAGAGGTAACCGTCTAGCTAAGGGTCGATACATCTCCCTTCATCTCTTTCAAAATCTTGTCCGACCCCTTAACCTTGTTGAGGATATGGAAAGCATATCATCTGACCAACCTTCCTCAGAATCCTTTGGCTTTGGGTGCTCGTGGGGAGGGATGTACCTATCCTTCTCCTCATCCCTTTCTTTCGAAGCGAGATTTCGATCCCTCCGTTCTCTATCATGATCTCTCCAACCTTCATCCCTACTCCAACCTTGGTTACCACCCTGGTTCAGGTAGTTTCACGATAACCACTTCCTTGGTTTGCTAGGAAATTCACCTCTTCGTTGTACAACGCAT
This sequence comes from Solanum raphanifolium, assembly GCA_036250405.1. Classification (NCBI taxonomy): domain Eukaryota; kingdom Viridiplantae; phylum Streptophyta; class Magnoliopsida; order Solanales; family Solanaceae; genus Solanum; species Solanum raphanifolium. Next base: position 22,492 of record JAJOOE010005461.1, on the reverse strand, counting down.
CAAACTTGGCATCTTCAGGGTTCACACACTCAACACCCACGACATTGATACTCCTAGCACTAGCTCCTATGACATTTTTAGACAAAATGTCAAGTTGGGACATGATCTTGGCCATATTATGATCCCTCTCTTGGTGCTTCTCCATTTTCTCTTTGGTCAATTTAAAAGTGATGGGAGAGACCTGATCTTCGTGGGTGTACCATGCCCGGTTGATTGTGGTCATTCTATCCAAGAGCTGAGCTGCTATCACATAAGGTTGCTGCATTAAACCTCCCGGAGAAAGTTGGTCAGCTACACCCTTGTTCACCAAATCAAGACTTCGGTAAAAATATTGCAGCAAAATGTTGTCGAGCAAACCATGAGTTGGGCATTGCAGCACCAACTTCTTGAATCGCAGCCAAGTTTCATGAATTGGCTCACCCTCGAAACGCTTAAATATATGAATGTTGTCCTAATGGGTTATCATCTTTGAAGGAGGGAAAAACCGCACTTGAAATGTTGTGACAAGCTCTTCCCACGAAGTGATTGAGTCTCGTGGCAATTCAACCAGCTACTTACACGCTTCCCCCATTAGAGAAAATGGGAACAACCTCAATCGGACCGACTCTTGGGATATATTCTTGAAGGAGAACAACCCGCAAACATCAACAAAATTTCTGATATTCTTTTGGGGATCCTCATAAGCCAAACCACCAAACAGCCCTTTCAATTGCAAGAGTTGTAGCATAGTGCTAGTAATGTGGAAGACATCGTTCCCTTCAACCGGCGGCAAGCGAATGGCACCAATTCCACCCATAAGATGAGGGTTATTAGCATTAGGCTCGTTGACATCGTTGAGGTTGCCGATGTCATCTTGGTTTGCCCACTTGGCTACCATTTCTTCCGTTTACACTCATATTCTCTGTTTCAAAACACAAACAAGCAAACCAAAACTAAAAATAAGTAGATTCAACTATAAATAACATGAACAAAATTTAACTTAACTAAGGAATATTAACCAACACCACTCCCCGGCAGCGGCACCATTTTGATTAACGTTTCAAAGATACTTCATCTAATTCTAAGTATCAATGATCGCTAGTCAGTATAATAACCCAACTAAATGAGTTGGGTTGTAATCCCACAGGGAGTGGTACGTTTTTAAGATTCAAGAGTAAAGTATGAATATGTTCAAGTCAATCATAAGGATAGACATTTACGATTAACATAATAATGTAAATCAATGGGTTGCACAAATGTCAAATAACAGGGGGTTTTGGTTGCAAATTATCAACTACAACAGTAGGAAATAATACGAAATAACAAATATTGAGACGAGTTCTTGGGATGTGATTCGATTCTAGGCTAGTATAGATAAATGGGTAATTGCAACTGTTAGTAAATAGTTGTAGAGTAGTAAATAGGCTAGACTGTAGAGGAGGTAATCTTTCTCTCGAACACCGACAAGCAGGCAATTAAGAACAGCCTACGCCTTAGTCCATTTACTCTCGCAAGATGAATGTGTGGAAAAGGGTTTAGGATTCACTCTCTCGAGCTAAACCTATGACAACCCAATACCCATAGTCCATCCATTCAGTAATCTTGGTTTTAAAACCTCTCTCTCGAGCAAGACAAACACAAAGGTAGAACTACACGTGCAACTACAATCCTATAATTTTAACCACGATTAATGATTGAAATCACTTCTAAACAAAATTTGAACTAACAATTAGTAATACCCATCAGCTATATCAATCCATAATCACACCCCAAAAATTGGGGTTTTAGCTAGACATCATAAAAAGATAAAAATTGTTACCAAATTGTGTTTCCATCAACTAGGTAAGATTAATTTCATCTTTACAAAGGTCCAAATTGAAGAATCTCAAAGACCCACTTCCAATTTCTCAAAAATAGAAAACTTCAATTCTTCAAAGCAAAGGAAAACTTAGTCTCAATAAACATAATGTTTAAAAATGTATTTATAGTCGCCAAAAATATGCTACGACGGGCCATTCGGTGTAGTAAGTTGGGATCGCTGATCAGCTCGACTATCCGCCCTTTGGTCAGTTCCATCGCATTTTTTCCTTTGGCCTTCAGCCTCCTCAAGTTCTGTATCTTTGGGTGATCCAACATTGCATCGCAGAATGACTCGGTGACACGCCGACTGCTCCTTCCTCTTGCCAAATTTAATTTCTCTTTCAGGGCTTGGCACATTGGAACTTTCGGCAGTCAAGAGGCCATTATGCAACTCGCCAAAGAGACTCGACGATCACCAAGCCTTCATTTCTTGGTTCTTTCAGCTCACTTCATTTATTTTTGCAAATTAGTGTCCATGCTTTGTTCCTCAATCTAAGTACTTGGAAATCAAGGATTTTACATCAGTTATTAGCACAAAATAAGAATTTGAGGACACTAAATCTATCCAAATAGCGCCCTAAATGAGTCCAAATCGTGGACTCATCAATAATCTAGGTTATTACGGGTTTTGACATGATTCCATGGTGAAAAAAGCCCTTAGTTAAGGAAGTTGATCATACTTTAGCCAATAGTTAGGATTGGTTTGTATTTTGGGAGTTATTAGGTCACTGTTCGATTGAATATTGTGTTGTATTTGTTATTTAGACCAAGAAAAAGTTAAAGCTTCACAACGGGTTTAAGATTTATTATCAGACTTCTGCAGCAGATGCTTAGGTCCCAAGTAGGCTAGGTTTTCTTAATTAAGTAGTTAGACATGTTTTCTGTTGCATGGTATTTTGTAATTAACGGGAGGTTTCATGCCTTGGCGTTCAGGCTAGGAGTTTGGATAGTTAAAGGTTGTTGTTTTTTATTTTTAGGAAGGGAAAAGATAATGAACACGGGTGATTCTCTAGTTCATGATTGTTAATCTTGAGTTTCCTTATTGGGGTGATTTGGTCTTAATTGTAAGGTTAAGTGTTATGAAATTGATGGTTTATAGCCATTTGTTGGATTGTAGTAGTCAAGGGAACAAATGTGTGTTCATAAAAAAGGGTCAAGTGTTGGGCTATTGGTATATGCATATAGGTGATGGTTGTACATATTCTTTTTATGTATGTATGTCTACTAATTAGTAGTTTCATTTGTACAATGCATGGTAGATAGTCCGACGATGCGTCCAGTACGTGTTGGTTGTACTGGCACTAATCTTACTATATCACATAACATAGTTTGGTTGCAGGAATTCATTTTATAATTCATAGGTAATGATGATAATGATCTCCGACAACTTCCACTCTTATTTCCTTATGGTAGGATCTGGTCATATTTCGTTTATAATTGTACTCATCTAAGCTCTTGTACCTATTTAGATTAGTTCCTTAGAGGTGTTAGTATATTTCCTTGTTAAATTACTTGGATGTTCAAATCAATTTATGGTAGTTTCATAACCATATAGGGTGTAAGATGATGATGTATTTATTTTCTGTATGTCCCAAATAATGTTTGGAGTTGAGGATTCTCATATCTAAGTGTTAGATTATGTGCATGCACGGCTCGGTTGGTTGGGTCGTTACAGATTAGTATCACAACCTAGGTTATAAGTCTCCTAGTACAAGAGAAAATGTCGAATAGAGTCCTGAGGATTGGTGTGTTGATGTCCACATCTAATAATATTAGGGGGGGCATTGGAACACCTCAAAAATAAGAACTAAGTTTGAACAAGCGAGAAAGGCAAACCACGGAGGGGGTCCACTGGCCGTGAAGAGGACCACGACCTGTCACTCTACTTGTGGTTGTGCACCCATCAAAAGGTGAAAGACCACAGAAGACTAAACGATTCGTGTATCTCCACATGGGGTGCGAAGTTGCTCGTGAGGGGGACACATAACCACCATGGCTACTATGAAGGACCAAGACAACTAGACGGTTCGTGGAGCTTCACACGAGTCGTGAAGCGGCTCGTGAAAGAGGGTTGACAGACTTTGAGTTTTGGGTCAACCTCAAAGGATCATATATTTCTGGACAAAATGATTTATGTGGCCTATGACCTATCAAATTAAAGGTCTTTGAGTCCTCTTTCCAACACCACCAAGTTTTCCTAATTGCGAGCCCGGAGTAATAAAGTTATGCTCATTTTAGTGAAGCCCTGTCACGTAGAGCATCTTCATGACCCACTTTATGGGACCTGGTGCTCTAGATGGCCCATGAAGTATGCCTTGAAGTCACTTCGTCAGCTTTTAAGTGAGGCTTCCACCCCAAATTTAATAGTTAAGAACCATAGACTTCTAAAGGGTCCGTGAAGCTCCACATAAACCGTCAAGTCGTTCGTGAAGGCGACTTGTCAGACTTAGAGTTTAGGGACAACTTTAAACGACCATATCTTTCGGCACAAATTGTTTTAGGTGGCCAATGACCTATCAAATTAAAGATCTATATTCCTCTTTCAAACGCACTAAGTTTACCTAATTCCATGATCGCAGTAAAAAGTTTGCCCATTTCAATAAAGCCATGTCGGCAGGGGATCTTCACAAGTTTCTAGATGGGCCTTTGTCATCATGACGGCTCGTGAAGCCCCTCTTGAAGTCACTTCGGCAACATTTTAGTTAGGGGTGCATTGTTCTTTTTCCCTATGCCTTTGGTACCTAAACTATGTCGTTTTACTCAGTCTAAGCTTTGTAAAGTAGTCACAAACTACCTAGAACCCTCAGTCTCCTAAAATCACAAAGATTAGAATGAAAAGAAGAGTAAAAGTCAACAATTTCTCACAAGAACAAGCAGAGGTCTTCTTCGAGTTCAGCCCAGAAATCCAAAGAGGACATCTCCGTAGATTTCATCACCAGGTATGTAGGATTTTACTAGTGGCTTCCTTTATAAATTCCTTATAGTTTAGTAAGTTCTTTGATTATTCATAGCTTGCTTAGACCTAGGGTTTCTAAAACCTTGGAGATTCACTGTGTTTTAGGTGCTGTAGTTTCCATAATCTAAATAGAATGTTTCTTCAAAATTTTCCATAGTTCCACGTATAGAATTCAGAACGCTAGCTTACATTAATCATCAATACTCATGAATTATACTTGCTAGGCTGATCAGTCGTAAGATCATGCTTTAGAATTTGAATGCCTTACCTTTTAGTATATTTATGTACATTCCCAAATAGTATATCAATATTTTGAGGTACTTAGAACTTCTCTACATTTTAGCTTTTCATTCAGTTGGGAGTAGAGTTAGCACCAATATGGACTAGGGTTCAGCGTACCCTCACATTTCTAGAGGTATGTGCCAACGTAGGTTCAGAAGTCCCCTATGTTTGGCACCAGTTTTAGTGATCATGCCACAGTCATGCCTCTATACCCCAAAAAAGGTATATAGGGTCCTCTCGATAGAGCGTATACATCGGACTCCACAATTAGCTCACATGGTTTGTGTTGGTTAATAGTAGCTCCCACAATCATACTTTCATTACATTGACCATGTTATCAATATTCATTTCAGTATTCAGTTCAGCATATTAGCTACATGATTAGTACTTGGTTGTTGAATTTCACCTAGTTTTTTTTTTATACTTCAGTACAGTCTATTTCCATGCTCATTATTATATTTCTCAGTTATATCATTGTTTAGCTTAGTATCTATATCATGCATGCTAGATACATTCTAAGTACTAATGCATAATTTGCGCTACATTATTTTATGATGTAGGTACAGGAACTCAGCATCCAGGTCACGCTTAGTTCGATTTCCCGCCTATACTCAACAGCTTCAGTGGTGAGTTCTCATAGTTCATGGTCGTTTCTTTATGCTAGGTTTAGTTAGTTTATTTTAATTATTTTTAGAGTTAGTTGTGGACTTGTCCCAACAACTCATTAGTAGTGGAGGCTTTTAAATATAGAGTCAACATTTAGTTGTTTTGGGTTGTTTCCCCTTTGACATTAAGTTGTAATCTCACTTGAGTTTCTTTTAGTTGTGACTGACTTTACAATTATGCTTTCACTTTATTAATTATATTTCATTATTCTTGTGATATGTCAGACTTAGGGTTAGCTTGGGGTCACTTGTGATCCTAGGTCTCGTGTTACGTCAAAGGGGTAGCCTCGGGGCGTGACAAACTTGGTACTAGAGCTTCAAGTTCAAGAAACCTAGGGTGTCTAAAAGCAACACTATGAGAGAGAGAGAGAGAGGGGCTACTAAGTGTTTTAAGAAACTTTCCCTTTCATTTGTTATTCCTATCGTGCGTGAAGTGTGATTCAACTTCTCCTTTCTAATTCGTCGGTATGTGTTTCAGACATGCCTCCTCGCAGAGCTAACAAACGCAGTTCCTCCCATCCCGAACCCTGAGGTTGCGAAAGTAGAGTTCAATAGTGTGATCTAGCTTTTGGCATAGATCGTAGCCAACTAGGATAATCAATAGGCCCCAGTTCATGCAAAAACCATCTAGAGTTGGAGACTTTGTTTGTATGAATCCGCCAGAGTTTATAGGGCCGAAAGACACACAAAACTTCATTGATGAGGTCAAGAATATTTTTGAGGTAATGCAAGTGACCGGTACTGATAGTGTTGAGCTAACATCCTATCAACTTAAGAATGTGGCTCATGTCTAGTTCACGAAGTGGAAAGACAACAGGGGTGCAGATGCAGCTCCTGTTACTTGGGATTGTTTGACTGGAGCTTTTTTGGATAGGTTCTTCCCTAGATAGTTGAGGGAGGGTAAGGCTTATAAGTTTCTGAACTTAAGGCACAATTTGATAACTGTCAAAGAATGCGGGCTAAAGTTCACCAAGATCTCCAGGTAGGCCCCACACATAGTTGCCGATTCGAGAGCACAAATGAGAAAGTTCGTATTTGGAGTTTTCGATCTGGTGAAGACTGAGTGCAAGAATTCTATGTTGTTAGGGGATATGGATATCTCCAGATTAATCACCTATGCTCAGCAAGTTGAAGGAGATAAGTTCAAGAAAATGACTAAAGATAACAAAAAGGATATAATAGGAAATTATGAATACTATGAGCATAGGTCGGGTAGTAGGAATCACACACGATATCAGCAAAGGCCTACAACCGCACTCCTTCATCAGCTAGTGCTCCATCCCAGGTTTCTACAAGATCAGAAAGGAAGGGCATCAGGCTCTAAGTGTCACGGGAGTGCTTCAGGTAATAAGACTTTTCCATTTTGTCAAAAGTGTGGTAAAAACCATTCAGGTGAGTGTCTTGCAGGAAGTGATGGTTGTTTTGGGTATGGCCAGTCTGGTCATAGGTTGAAGGATTGCCTTTCTGCTAAGCAAGGACAATGAGGTAACACTATCAGGGCTCAATCTACAACTTCAGTAGCTCCAGTGGGTCACCCCACTCAGCAGGGTGCCTCGTCTAGTACAGGTGGTTAGCGCCAGAATAGGTTGTATGCTCTTTAGGCTTGCCAGGACCAAGAAGATTCTCCCGATGTGGTCACTAGTACGTTACAAGTTTTCCATTTAGATGTTTATGCATTGTTAGATACAGGGGCTACACTTTCTTTTATAACTCCATATATAGCATTAAACTTAGGTGTCGGCCCAAAAACTCTCTCAAAACCCTTCTCAGCCTCTACTCTAGTCTGTGACCCAGTTATAGCTAGACTGGTATACATAAATTGCCCTATCATAGTTTCCCAGAAAGTCACCTCAAAAGACCTGTAGAGTTAGAAATGGTAGATTTCAATATTATTTTAGGCATGGATTGGTTACATTCCTTTTATGCCTCAGTCGATTGTAGAACTAGGATCATTCTGTTTCAGTTTCCAATCAAGCCCGTCTTATAGTGGAAGGGTAGTAACTCAGTCCCTATGGGTCGATTTATCTCTTTTCTTAAGGCTAGGGAAATGAATTCCAAAGGGTATATCTATCATTTTGTTTGGTTTAAGGATTCAAACTCAACCTATGTGTTAGTCGCAGTGGTGAATGAATTTCTAGAAGTGTTTCCAGAAAATCTTCTCGGAGTTCCTCCTGAAAGAGAAATCAACTTCGAAATAGATATCTTTCCAAATACCCAGCATAGTTGTACTCCTCCTTATAGAATGGCTCCACGAGAGCGATAGGAATTGAAAGAGAAGTTGAAAGAACTTCCAGATAAGGGCTTTATCATACTAGTATCTCTCCATGGGGGGGGGGGGGTTAATTGTTGTTTGTGAAAAAGAAAAATCATTCTCTTAGAATATGCATTGACTATTGTCAGTTGAACAAAGTCACAATCAAGAATAAAATCCCCATAATTGATGACTTGTTCGACCAACTTTAGGGTGCTATTTGTTTTTCTAAGATAAACCTCAGATTCAGCTATCATCAGCTCAGAGTCAGAGATAGTGACATCTCGAGGACAGCCTTCGGGGCTCGGTATGGTCATTATGAATTTGTAGTTATGTCTTTTGGACTAACAAATGCTCCTGCGTTTTTCATGGACTTAATGAAAGGGTGTTCAAACAGTATTTGGACTTGTTCGTCATCATCTTTATTGATGATATCCTCATTTATTCTCAGAGTGAGGAAGAGCATGCGACTTATTTGAGAGTTGTTCTGCAAACCCTCAAAGATCACCCGTTATTCGCTAAGTTCATCATATGTGAATTTTGGTTACAGTCAGTTGCTTTCCTTGGTCATGTGGTATCCAGCGAAGGGATCCGAGTGGATACTCAAAAACTTTAGGCAGTATGTCATTGGCCCTAGACCCACCTCTCCGACTGATATAAGAAGCTTCTTGGGTTTGGCCGGTTACTAACGAAGGTTTATTGAAGGATTTTCATCCCGAGCTTCCCCATTGACCAAGTTGACTCAAAAGGAGGTAATGTTTCAGTGGTCAGATAAGTGTGATAAAAGCTTCTTCGAACTGAAGACCAGGTTGACTACAACTCCTATCTTGACTCTACCAGGTGAGTCAGACGGTTATGTGGCTTATTGTGATGCATTAAGGGTCGGCCTAGGGTGTGTGTTCATGTAGCAAGGTAAGGCCATATCTTATGCTTCTAGACAACATAAGGTCCACAAGAAGAACTACCCGACTCATGACCTTGAGCTTGTAGCCGTAGTGTTTTCCCTAAATATTTGGAGACACTACTTGTATGTGTTCACCCAGAAAGAGTTTAATCTTCGTCAGAGAAGATTGATATGAATGTGCTCTATCATCTAGGTATGGCCAATATAGTGGTTGATGCCCTCAGTAGACTATCCATGAGTAGTGTATCAACACATGTTGAGGAAGAGAAGAAAGAATTAGCCAAAGATGTTCACGAGCTTGCTCGCTTAGAAGTTTGCCTTATGGAAACATTAGATAATGGTGTGATAGTTCAGAATAGGTCAGAATCTTCATTGGTAGCAGAGGTTAAGGATAAAAAGGATAGCGATGCTATATTACATAAGTTGAAAGGTGCAGTTCATCATGAAAGAGTTGAGGTTTCCTCCCAAGGGGGAGATGGTATGCTTCATTACTAGGGTCGCTTATGTGTTCCTACTGTGCGTGAGTTGAAGAAGCAAGTCCTTACAAAAGCACATAATTCCAGGTATTCTATTCATCCGGGTGCCACATGATGTAACGTGATCTACGAGAAGTATTTTGGTGGAACGACATGAAAAGAGACATCGCAGTATTTGTGGCTAAGTGTCCTAACTGTCAATAGGTTAAAGTGGAATATTTGAAACCAGAAGGTGTGAATTAAGAGATTAGCATTCCTATATGGATGTGGGAAGTGATAAACATGGACTTCGTTGCAAGCTTATCTCGTACTCAAAGATAACATGACTCCATTTGGCTGATAGTAGATAGAGTCACTAAGTAAGCTCACTTATTGGCTGTCAAGACTACAAATTCAGCAGAGGATTATGCCATACTTTACATCAGCGAGATAGTTAGATGGCATGGGGTTCCTTTGTCTATAATCTCAGATAGGGGTCCTCAATTTACCTCTCATTTCTTGAAATCGTTTAAGAAAGGTCTTTGTACTCAAGTAAATCTCAGTACAACATTTCATCCGTAGACAGATGGTTAGGCAGCACGTACCATTCAGACCTTGGAGGAAATGTTGATAACTTACGTGATCAATTTCAAGGGTAGTTGGGATGATGACCTACCTCTCATAGAATTCTCCTATAATAATAGCTTTCATTCTAGTATTCAGATGGCTCTTTTTGAGGGATTGTATGGGAGTAGATGCAGGTCCCTGGTTGGTTGGTTAAAAGTAGGTGAAGCAACCTTTATTGGGATAGATTCAAATCATTAGGTTATGCAGAAAGCTCAACTCATCAGATATAGACTAAAGACAATTCAGAGTAATCAGAAGTCCTATGCATATGTAAGGAGAAGGGACATAGAGTTTTAAATCCATGATTGGGTTTTCCTGACAGTGTCACCCATGAAGGGGGTGATTAGATTTGGCAAGATAGGGAAGCTCAGTCTGAGGTATGTACAGAATCTTAAAAATGGTTGGTAATGTGGATTATGAGATAGAATTGCCAGTAGAACTAGCAACGGTTCACCCAGTCTTTCATATTTCCTTGTTGAAGAAGTGTGTGGGTGATCAGGCATCAATAGTACCTTTAGAGAGTGTGGTTGTGAATGATAGACTCACGTATGAAGAGGTTCATGTTGAAATTCTCGACCGTCTGGTTTGTAGATTGAGAAATGAGGAAGTCGCTTTAGTAAAGGTTTGGTGGAGGGGTCAGTCTGTAGAGGGAGGTACTTGGGAAGCAGAAGCAGCCATGATGGCCAAGTATCCTCACCTCTTTACTTTCGATTTAGTTCCATCTTGAGGTAATAGTTGCTCTCATTTCTCTCAGCTTACTCTTGTGTAATTTAGTATTAGGATCATATTCCCTCAGTTATCATTGCATTCCAGCATATTTGGATGTTCATGAAATTCAGTTAAGTTAGGTATCAGTTTCTAGTATTTAGTTTGTAGGGATTTCAACTCTTTCCTCCAAACTCAGCTTCTTTAGACTTTATTCAAGGACGAATGACCCCAATGGGAGATATTATAACAGCTCAAAAATCAGAACTAAGACGGAACAAGAGAGAAGGGAAAATGACAGAGAGGGTCCACGGGTCATGAAGAGGACTACGACCCGTCACCCTTCTCATGGTTGTGCACGCAGGAAAATGTGTAACAATACAGACTACTAAACGATCTGTGGAGCTCCACACGGGTCGTGAAGTGGGCCGTGAGGGAGACACAGAACTACCATGGCTACTGTGAAGGACCATAGGCAACTAGATAGTCCGGGGAGCTTCACACAAGCCGTGAAGTGTCACGTGAAAGAGGCTTGACAGACTTTGAGGTTTGGGTCAACTTCAAATGATCATATCTTCCATTATAAAATGATTTACGTGGCCTGGAACCTATCAAATTAAAGGTCTTTGAGTAATCTTTCCAAGGCTACAATTTTTTCCTAATTCTGAGCCCGGATTAAAAGGTTATGCTCATTTTAGTGAAGCCCTATCAAGCAGAGCATATTCACGACCCACTTGACGGGCCGTGTGCTCTAGATGGCCTGTGAAGCCTGTCTTGAAGTCACTTTGTCAGCTTTTAAGTTAGGCTTTACCCCTAAATTTACTGGTTAAGCACCATGGACGTCTAAACAGTCTGTGAAGCTCCACACGGACCGTGAAGTCTTCCGTGAAGGGGACTTGTTAGACTTATAGTTTAGGGACAACTTTAAACCACCATATTTTTCAGCACAAAATGAACTAGGTGGACCTTTACCTATCAAATTAAAGATCTTTGAGTCTTCTTGCCAATGCCACAAAGTTTACCTAATTTCAAGTTTTGGGTAAAACGTTATTCCCATTTTAGTGAACCCTTGTCTAGTAGGGCATCTTCGCGAGCCGCTAGACGGGCCTTGGTCATCATGACGACCTGTGATTCCCCTCCTTAAGTCACTTCGACAGCATATAACTCAGGCTCGCATTGGTCTTTTCCCTATGTGTTTGGTACTTAAACTACATCATTTTATGCATAAACTAAGTTGTTTTACTCAGTTTAAGCTTAGTAAAATAGTCAGAAACTACCTAAACCCTCATTCTAAAAAAATCACCAAATTAGAACGAAAAGAAGAGTAAATGTCGATAGTTTCTCACAAGAACAAGAAGAGGTCTTCTTCAAGTTCAGCCCCAAAATCCAAAGTATTTCTCCGTAAATTTCGTCTCCAGCTATGTGAGATTTCACTAGTGGGTTCCTTTCACCCATTAGGTCCCTAGAGTTCAATCATTTCTTTGATTCGTTATAGCTTCTTTAGACCTTGGGTTTCTAAAACCTTAGAAATTCCTTGTGCTTTAGCTGCTATAGTTTCGATAATCTAAATAGCATGTTTCTTGGAAATTTTTCATAGTTCCATGTATAAAATTCAGAATCCTAGTTTACATTAATCATTAATACTCATGAATTATATGAATTATACTTGCTAGACATATCAGTCATAAAATCATGCTTTAGAATTTGAATGTTATTCCTTTCAGTAATTTTATATGCATTCCCAGATAGCATGTCAATATTTTGAGCTACTCAATACTTCAGTTCATTTTAGCTTTTCATTCAGGTTTGAGTAGACTTAGCACAGAGTTGGACTAGGGTTTAGCGTACCCTCAAAGTCCTAGAGCGACATCCCAACATAGGTTCAAAAGTTCCATTTGTTGGGCACCAGTTTTAGTTATCACGCCACAATAATGCCTCTATACCCCTGGCAAGTTCTATTGGGTCCTCTCGATGGGGCGTATACATCAGACTCCACGTTTAGCTCACATAGTTTATGTCGGTTAATAGTAGCTCCCACGGTCATACTTTTACCACATTGACCATGTTATCAATATTCATTTCAATATTCAGTTCAACATAGTAGCTACATGATTAGTACTTGGTCATTGCATTTAGCTTAGCTTTTCAGTTACACTTCAGTACAGTCTATTTACATGCTCATTATTAAATTGCTCAGTTATATCATTGTTAAGCTTAGTATATATATCTTTCATGCTCAGTACATTCTAAGTACTGATGTATACTTTGCGCTACATTATTTTATGATTTAGGTTCAAGCACTCAACATCTAGATAACGATTAGTTCAATTTCTAGCCTATACTCAACAACTTCAATGATGAGTCTTCATAGTTCGAGAACATTTCTTTATGCTTGGTATTGTTAGTTTATTTTTAGTATTTTTAGAGTTAGCTGGGGACTTGTCCCAATAGCTCATCAGTAGTAAGGCTTTCAGACATAGAGTCAACATTTAGTTGTTTTGGGTTGTTTCCCCTTTGACATTCAGTTATATTCTCACTTGAGTTTTTTTTAGTTGGGACTCACTTCAGAGTTATGCTTTCTATTTATTAGTTATATTTCACTATAGTTGTGATATTCCAGACTCAGGGTTAGATTGGGGCAACTTGTGATCCTAGGTCACGTGTTACGTACAGGGGTAGACTCGGGGCGTGATAACCATTAAGCAATATAGGAATCTGTCTCACTTCTCTACTCTTTTTTTGTTGTCTGTCACTTGTGGTATGGGTTAAGCCCAATTGGTATATCTTGATTCCAATTACTATCTTAATGAACTAGTGTAGAAGTCGTTGTTGCAATTGATGGTACAAAAGCAAGGGATGATTGGAATTTGAAATTGCTAATCGGTATCTAGACTTAGTGGGTCATATGAACGCATGGGTAGTCAATTAGTGGTCATATATGATCTGAGAAAGTTTCCATGAACTTGATTAAAGTGATGATAGATGCTTATTGATATTTACTCAGTGTCTTGTATATCTTGATTAAATGCAAATGTGTGAAGTGTATTTTCATGAAGGGTTAAAGTTGTGTGAGAGGTAATTCCTTGTACTTTTTTGATATTGTGGACAAGGAAAATTCTTGTCTTGATTATGTGTGATGAACTAATGATAAATGTCTATGCATTTTATTGAGTGTGCTTTGATATAGTCCAATCCTAAAACATTATGGCAATGAGGCAAAGTCTTCATTATACATGGGATGATTTTAAAACTGCATGGTCTTACTATTGGTAAAGATTGTAAGAGAAAAATGATTGTTTATTATTATGGGTAAACTCGGTTTTGAGGCAGTCACCATGGTTAGGAACCATGAAAAGAGCTACTCTAGGATGATAGAGGGTATATGACAATATGAATTGTGTTTCTATGTTGCTGAAATTTATTTTGTGATAATGTGATTCTGAGTTGTCTATGCATTGCTTGGTTTGGTCTTGAGATTATGCTAAAGTTCAGAATGTGGTTTCATGAGTTAAGACTGAAAACAATGAATGAGTGAATTTGGTAGGAAAAAGTTAGATATGGTATCCTTGGGCATAAAGGTTATCAGTTTTGTGTGGGTGATGTTGCCTGGTTGAGCAAACTTATATATATATTCTAAATTAGACCTTATTTTACGTAGTGATTTTTATCCTTAATAGGGTAACTACTTATGTTGTAGTGATGATGCATGTTTAATGAGGAACAGTGAGGTTGGTGGGACCATGTTTTCGGGTATTGGTGAATTGATGCTTATCCATTAGTGGGAATAGTCACTCGTCTAGTATTTAGCACAATGAACCATAGTTGGTTGAGTAGTGTTGGAAATTACTCCTAGGATTATTTTATGGGAATTGGCTGATAGTAAATCTGAAAAGGGCATAGCAAAATATTAGAGGATTTGAAATAGCTTTGATTGTTCATGAAAGATGACCCTTAGTAGTAGAGTCGGTTGAGGAGTAGGTTTAGTAAATAGTTTCGTGATCATTCATATTCCTCATGTTGGTCATGATAATACATTTTGGTTATTGCTCATTGAGTGGTGGCGATGTGCTCATTATAGCTTTGATTAGGGTGTAAGTGTTGGGTAAAGTTCTCCCTAGGATAAAAGTTAGCAAAACTTTCAGGTTAGGATGGGTTCTAATGAAACTTGGTGTTGTGTGGTCAAGAGATATTTGGTGTCTCTAGGTGTAGCGTTGGAGCAAATTAAGGTGGTATCGTTATGTCTGTTCTTAGGCAGTGTTGTTTTGGTCTTTTCCCACTCTTTTGATCTCTATACTATGTTGGTACAACTTACTAGAAGTGGGATTAAGGGAAATTTAGTGATCGAAACCCTCCATTCTCACACACAACTCCTCAAATCAAATTCCTCTTCATTTAAGGCTCCTCTAGAGCAAGAACTAGGGTTCCTCATCTACAAGAATTTGTTAAAGGATTCAAGTTTGTGTTTTCACTCCAGTTATGTGGTATTTTCATCAATGGGTTTCCTTTCAACCATTGAGTCCCAAAATAGAGCCTAGTTTAAGTTTTTAGTTTCCTACGAGCCTAGAGTTTTATGTAAAACATGATTTCTTCATTGCTTACTTAATCTTCTTCATGAGTGGTTGAAAACATGTAATTTCATCTAGAGATGAGTATTTATACAAATATTTCTTAAACCCTTAGAACTAGATATTTTCATGTCCCAAAATAATGTTATTTCAGATCATGCATGTCCCATATTACCAAAACTTAAAATTTAAGATACTTTCAGATAAATTATCTATTCGTATATATATTGTCTATTCCTATATATATATATCAGTTATCAGAATTCATGAGCTACACAGTTATTTATTAGTTAATCACTAAAAAATAGTATTACCAGATTATTACCGTTTTACATTATTTGCATGTTTCCTTTGGGAGTTTTACTTAGTAACGAGCGGACCTAGGGATGAAGGCTCACTCATTATTTGAGGCATGAGACCTTTAGTAGAAATCCATGTGTCCTATAACTACATGCTACAGTAGGATTATAAGGGTCACCCATTAGTTGAGGCCTAAATCCTTAGGCTTCTACCTACATTAGCTTAGTGGATCCACATTAGCTCAGATCAGCCTTTAGATCTTGAAAAAGTATATTGGGTCCTTTTGATAGGGATTATACATCAAACTCCATGTAGTATCTCACATGATTATATGATGGGTTTAGAATCTCCCACAATTCATCCTTTCAATCATCACATGATCAAGCATTCAATTATTTCAGTATAACATTTTTATTAGAAATTCATGTTATTTACTCGGTCAATGCATCAACTTATGTCATTTCAGTTCAACATATTAAGTTGTTATTTTATCATACATGTCTCATATACTTTGTAAATTCACAGTATTGACTACATATTTTTCACCTATATTGTTTAATACTGTCACGATCCAGGGCTACCCTCTAGATGTGACACGGCGTACAAGACTCCGAAAAGTCTCATACAAGTCTCATTGCATTCTTAAACATAAGAACATTGGAAAAATAGTGAGGAATTAAAACTTTTCTTTACAATCAAAGTGATTTATCATAAAAGCAAGCGGAAGTCTTTCTATACTTTGTCTCAAACCATCTACAATACTTTGAATAAAATTTTGGGACTAAGCCCATACAAAAGCTCTAAACATAGGTAAAAGACATAAGGGAACTAGTGGGTTTGTCCTCAAACTATGAGGACTCACAATCTTCCAAACCCTACACTTTGGTAAACATGAAGAAATATGGGTTAGAACATTGAATGTACTAAGTATGATAGCCATGCAAAAACCATGCTTAAAACATACATTTTATTTGAAAGTCATGATTTTATGCCAATTTGAGAAAACTTCATGAGCATGAGTATAAGAGGTATAATATACAAACATAACCAACATACAAATCATTTCATCGCATTAGAACATAATCAACATATAAGACATTTCATTACATTAGGCTTTCATCTCAAGTAACCCTTATGCCATACTTTGTGCAATGTATGAATAGCGTCCCATACCACCATCCACACTAAGTACCACATTAAGGCCACCAAAAGTGAACTTACCATTGCTCCTTTCCATCTCTACACAATCCTCATACATAAGAGACATAAACATTTCATAAGTCATGACAAGGAAGTAACTCATAATACAATCCAAGTATAGCATGCATCATTACATTAAGCATATAAGTCAACATTCTTCATTAGCTTCATTTAGAGCACTTTAATATCATTCATTAGTCATGAGGACCTTAGAGAACTCACTATAGCCCTCTTAAAGCCTACTCATGCAATGCATGGATGACATCCAATACTACCACCCACACTTCATAGAACTCCTCAAGAAACCATAATGCACATCTCACATGATGGGAATAAGCATTAACCTACATAGACCATGTGACCTAGACATGAAATTCGGTGTCATGAACCCACACCGAAAATATGTGTCCTACTTGCCTAAGGTAGAACTAGATACATTTTAGCTTAGGTGGATCCACTACCTAGGACCTATGTGGGCACATAGTTAAGGGATAAGAAAGATGTTCATTAAAATCCGGCCTAACGTAGGAGAACTTCCATCTTACCATATCCTCTCGGTACTTAGCCTCCATTCCCATAGAGTAGTTCATTCACATTACATTATCGTACATGAGAAGGCCACCAACATAAGTCCTACCGACCCAAGGTACATTACACATGAAAGGGCCACCACCATTAGGTCTACCGCTTCAAGGTACATTATAAGGATAGTTCATTGACTTTCCTAGAAAGGGCCACCACCATTTGGTCTACCGCTTCAAGGTTCATCCTCTCACACAAAAAAGGCCACCAACATTAGGTCTACCACTTCAAGGTTTATCATCACATTAGTTTCTAGACTCATCATGAAGGGCTACCAACATTAGGCCTACCAGTTCAAGAAATAGACTAGAATACTTCATCATTCATTTAGGAAAGGTCTACCAATATTAGGTCTACTGATTCTAGGTTTATCATTACATTCATTCATTGAATCCTCATGAAAGGGCTACCAACATTAGGTCTATCGATTCTAGGTTTATCATTACATTCATTCATTACACAAGAAAGAATGTCTAAGTCTACCAATTCAAGATACTTCATTCATGATCACATTCATCAATACAAGAAAAGGATGCCTTAAGCCTACCAATTCAAGATACATCAATCCATATTACTTTCATTTATACAAGAAAAAGATACATAAGCCTACCAATCCAAGATATACATTACATAGAAGAGACCCTTCACATTCTATCATCATCATTCATGAGTGTTAATTGAGAATATGCTTTCAATCACAACAAAATTACATTCTAAACATGATCATAACACTTTCATTGAGATCACACACATATACTTCACATCATAATCATACATAAATCCTTCATGAACTTGCCATCCAAGGCTATGAATCAATATCAACCCATACATCTAAGATACTATAATAGATAAGGGAATTAACATGGTTCAATAACTAATTCAGTATAAACATAAGAAATTCAACATACTTTCATGATCAATCAATTCCCAATCACAAATCACAAGATTTTGGGGGGAAACATAGGTTCAAGGGAAAAAAATCTTCTTAATTCATCTTTAATTCCACAATCCATTCATAATTCAACACATAAAAGCCTTTGAAAAATGTTTGGAATCGAACCCATGCTAAGATTGAAAACCCTAGGTTTTTGGGGGATTTTGGAGACTTGAAATCATCTTTTGATAGGGCTCCCTGAATGAAACTTAGACAAGGATGAAGGCTACCATACCTCTATTGATGAAATCCATGTAAATTGAGTGAGAATGGTGAGATCTTGAGCTTGAAAGCTTGAATCCTTCACCTCCAATGGAGGTTTGTAGAGGGAGAACTTTCGGAGGAGAGGGAAGGTTTCTAATTTGTGTTTTGAATAAATGAATTGAAAAAGGAGTTTAATACCTTAAAAATCCTTAAAATAAATTAATAAATCAATAATAATTGTCCCTTAAGTCATCTAACTTAAAAAGGAATTTACCAAACCAACCCCCACTTGGCCGAGCCTTGATAGCAAAATAGGCATGACCTACGAACCCCCACCCACAGACCGTGGGTGGGTCCACGGGACGTACTGGCAAGCCGTGGTTTGTGGCTGCAACCTGTAATTTGGGACCTTGACCCACGGAGGCCATCCACGGGGTGTGGATGGATCTACGGGGCGTAGGTCCCATCCGTAGTTCAATATCTTTTTAGTAGCTTTTTGGTTTCTTGGGGTCTTGGGGGTTAGGCTTTATGGTCCTCCTCAACGACCACTTGGTTGGTCCTTGGGGAGTCGTACCTTGATGTTTAACCCCTAAACCCCTCAATCTAAGCTCGGGAAGAATTCTACCACATAAAACCCCACAACAAACTCAAAAACAAACTCGTTAGGCTCTAAATTCACTTACTAGTTTTCCGGGTCGTTACAAATAGAATAGGTTTGAACGTTCAACATCTAGGCCATGGTTAGAACTAGTTTCAATCAACTCAGTAGTACCTATTCGTGAGTCCTCATCTTTCGAAGTCAAATCTTATTATTTGATTCAATATTGTTTTGTTTGTTTCAGATAGTTAGAATTAACTAAGGTCATGTCCTAGCAACCTTATCTTAGTTGAGACTTTCAGACAGTCAGGTGTAAGTTTTTTCAGCTTATGTTAAATTCAGATTTTGTCTATCTAATATTTGAGTTTAATAGACTATTTTTTCGAATCAACTTCAGCATTAGTATTTCATGTATGTTCTGACGTCACGCTAGATGCAAGACCATGAGGTTATCTTGGAGTCACTTGTTTCTCTAAGCATCATGTTACGACTAGGAAACAGTCTCAGGTCGCGACAAACTTGTACCATAACATCATGTTCAAGTGTCCTAAGTGATGAGTCAGGGATTTCGACTAATTTAGGGCTTAATATTTAGAGTTTTAGTGTCCTCAATGACTATTTTATGCTCTAAACACATGTTTAATTACTAATTTGCAGCAATTAAGGTAAAAGAGCAAGGCAGGGATAT
Organism: Solanum raphanifolium; assembly: GCA_036250405.1. Taxonomy (NCBI): domain Eukaryota; kingdom Viridiplantae; phylum Streptophyta; class Magnoliopsida; order Solanales; family Solanaceae; genus Solanum; species Solanum raphanifolium. The sequence goes on along the minus strand of JAJOOE010005461.1, from coordinate 2,737 downwards.
TACCAGGCAAAAATGAGTGAAAAAGCTGAAGAAAAGAAAGACTAATGATCTCCAAAGCCACTCGGCGACTTGTCGGGGGGCTCTTCAGCTCGCCAAAAGTTCTAGCTGGCCAGCCCTTGGACAAAGACAACTCGATGATTGAAATGGTGAATCGGCGAACAGCCGACTGGATCGGCGAAGGAAGTTCTAATCGCCTAAAGTCACAAAATGAAAGTGTGGAAAAGCCAAGAAGGCGATGAAAGGGAGAACTCGGCGAATCGCCCAATTGGTCGGCAAGGCTCGATTTACTTCGCCGAGTGGCTCCGAAACTGAAAAATGAAGAAGAGTATAAATGCGATTTTAAAAAGAGAGTTCTGAAGTTTTGGCTGATAGTTTTGAGTTTTAGAGAGTTCTTACATTAGGTTTTTGATCACTAACACTATTCTTTAAATTTCTGAATAGATTTTTAGCATTTTATTTTTTTGGAAGTTAATTCAAGCACTTGGAAGACCTGTAGATTGTTACCCAAGCTAATGGAAAACTTAGTTGGTAATTATTTCTTGCTCTTTACTATGTGTAGCTAAAAACCCCATTCTTGGGGGTGTGAATATGTGATTGAATTCTTAAATTAGTTTATGCGTGTTAGTATTTACTGATTTAATTGTTGATTTGAAGTGGGTTAGATTAGTAGTTGAGTTTTAATTGATGAATTGTAGTTACAGATGCAATTCTAGCATAGTATTCTAAGCTTGCTTGAGAAAGAGGTTTAAGAGTTAAAACTATTAATTGATGATTGTAGTGATCCGATTATTGTGGACTTAGCTTGAGAAATAGGGTCTAAACTCAATTCTACCAATCTAGCTTGAAAGATTAGATTAATTGAGGTATTGGGATGTTTATCTTGGTTATGATTGTCGAGGTTCGAGAGAAATCGCTTTATTCATGATAGTTGATTGAGAAAGGGCTATAACACCTAAAGCCTAGCCTACCCACTAAGATTCAATGACTTTTAGTAAATATTAATCACCCATATAGCAAATTTGGTGTTCAATTGATCACATCCCCAAGGATCCATCTATACTTGATTACCCCGTGTATTTGTAGTTGTTAATTGATCACTCTAATCCCCCTCAATTGACATTAATTGTAAAACCCCTGCCATTTAGTTTAATTGCTTCGAAAATGCCTACTCCTACAATTGATTAGAATAATCTTTTCACTTCGTAATTGAATTATTTACTGTATCACTCCCTGTGGGATCAACTCAAACTCTTCGTTGGGTTTATAATTGATTTCGATCGCCTACACTTAGAATCGGATGAAGTGTAGTTGAGTGTTATCACTAGGTTGTCTGAAATTCCGTTAAGTAAAGTCCAATTCATGGGTGTGAAGCACAACAGATCTATGAATATGAGGCTATGATGAACCAATGCATGAACTGGGATCGTACCCCAAATCACGTGAGTATGAGCAACCAATGCAATGCATGTTATCACCAATATCCAAACAAGGAACACACAAAATTAGAAGTACAATACTACTACTACCACACTACAAGCCAAATAACTAACCTTGAATCCAACTAGACCTCGGCCACTGCCTCGGGTCCATTAATATAATCAACAAGCTCAATAAATCCATAATGAGCCTACTGCTAATCATAAAAAGAAGGAATCAGGGAGAGGCTCAAAATAAAGTAATGGGAGAAAATAACACAAGGATCGGCACCTTGCCTCAAATATGTCCCTCTAGCTCACAATCGAGCATATCTCATGGAAACCTATGGCTATGATAACCACTAAGGTATAAAGCACTAATCAAGATACACCATACGAAACCAACCCTATTGGGAGCAAACACAGCTACAAGGGTGCTTCAACATATTCTAAGGCATTTAAGGATCAATCTTGCGTAAGGCCTCAAATAGTAATCCTAACAAGGATACTTATGCTAAGATAACTCATAGGCAAGGTTATAGACTAAATTAAGGATCCCATCACCCATAATAAGCCCTTACACTTCTACGCAATTATAGAAAAGATAGAATAAAGGAAGAAATTCTAGAACTCGGCACATACCAACCTAAATCACATGCAGTTCATACAAAACATCATCTAGTAAAGCCTAATCAAGAAAGTATATTGAATCCTACCTCGAAGTCGATCACGTGCGATTCGAATCCACCACACAAGAGCTATCCTGTTTTGAAACACCTACGATTACTGCCACACTAACAACTTATTTATCAAAATGTCAATATGGATATTTAGACATGAAAAATGCAATAATTGGAGACAGACCAAATTTAACACTACACCATTTTAGGTCTACAACCACACTAATTCTGGACTACATTTGTAAAGTGTTGCCTAAAGTAGTTTTGGGAACACTTTTAAAGCGTAGCCAAAGTTTTTACCTTTTAGTCACGATAATAATGGCAACACTTCAAAAGTGTACTCTTTAATGGTATAAGCTACACTTTATAAGTGTTGTTACAATATGATATAATTGGCAACACCTATTTACATATATGGCCACACTTTTAAAGTGTCCTATTTTTATAATTGAAAAAACAACACATTATAAGTGTGGCCTTAAAATTTTCACTAAAATTTTATATTCCCTCCAATATTTTTAACCCTCCCTCCCATTTTTTATTGGGCCAAAAAAAATAAAGATTAATAAATCATAAAACATTAATCAGTCTTTCACGCTTCACTTTCCTCATTCACACTTTCCTCTTTCACTGAGCTAGCTG
>JAJOOE010005460.1:0-58286 GCA_036250405.1 Solanum raphanifolium | reverse complement strand
CGGGGAGGAGGTGGTGGAATGGTGTAAGACAAATAATTTAATTTTAAAAAAAAACATATATATATATATATATATATATATATATATATTTGGGGGGATAGTAATACTTTAATTTTTTTATTAATATTAATAATTTATTATTTAATTTTTGTCAAGGTGAAATATAAAATCTATGTGGAATGCCATGTGTCAATGTTTTTTCAAATAAAAGAGAGAGTGCATTACACACACCTCAGAGGTGTATTTCTCAAACTAAAAAGTAATAGTTTAGGTATGAAATTCAAAAAAATGAGATAGTTTAGGTGTGCTTTTGACACTTATCTCTTATTTATTTTATAAAGTTAGGTTCTTATACTTTTTTTACGGAAAAAGGTCAAAGGAAAAGTAAAATGCTTTAAATACAATATCCTTTTAGAATATGAAAACAAGTACATATATATTTATTATACTACTATGGGAGCCTTAAAATTTTATGGAAAATGTGATTTACCTTCTTGTTACTAGATATTAATAGTCATTTAAATATTTAATTTGTCATCTGATATGACATTAATTCCTATTTACTTAAGGGAGTAATATAGTACTTGTACAATGGATTGAATTTTTTTTAAAAAATCTTATCAAGCCATGTGAAATTTATATAATTAAATATATTTTTTTTGAATCTGGTCAAAACCTTTTGGGTTGTAGACTTTATATTTATTTATTTTTCACAACCATGTGTTGATATTTGAGTATATATATTATGGTTTAGATAAAAGATTTATTTGGTCTTGATAAATTTATTTAGTCTTTAAGTTTCTTAAATAATTTTTGTCTTCTACAAATAATAGTGGCATATGTTGTCACACTGAGTGGTACAACCATTCTTATTATTTTAAGTATAAGAATAAAGCCAGGAGGTTGGCATGACTGAAAAAGAACAAACTTGAATTACTCCAAGTGAGAATTCTCAAAATCAAGCAAAGGGATAATGTCGAAGAGCACATCGATGTAGGACATGTTTTCGAGGGCGAGAAATCATACAGATCAGTGTTCCAAGGGCGACATAAAATTTGTTAAGGAATCAAAGGGCTATTCGAAGGAAAAGAAAAAAGGATTTTAAAGAGTTTAAGTCTTTGAAAATGTTCTCTATATTTCAGCACGTGTTTTTATCACCTTTTTTAATTAAAATGGGTTGAACTGGCTGATTATGAGGAAATTTCAAATTGGAAGGCCTTAGCTTATTTAACGGACGCTCTCCATGAACCTTGGAATAACAGATTGACTGATGTTTATCATGAAATTTGGCCTAATCTGCCTTTTAGGATGTATATTTATTGCCTTGAAGGCTTGTTGGACGATTTTAGTCTTTAAATGACTTGTAACTTGTTATTGCTTATTTGATTTCTAGTATATAAAATATGTAGTTTGTTTTTTTCTCAATATATGTTATTAGATTTAAAAATCTCAATTATTAAAGTCTTCATTATATTAGTATAAACATTAAGAAATTAATTTCAAATTTTGGTTAAATATTTAGTTTGTAGATGATGATGGGATGCTTACGTGTCTTCTTGATTTTACATTAACTATGAAACTTTATGAGAAATGATTTGCTCGAATGTGTATGTCACATACATAATTGATTAAAAAATTTTACTTTAATATATCTCAAAACAGACATGGCATCAAAAAGTATTATTGTTGACTTAAACAAAGGTGAAAAACTAAACGGTGACAATTACGACATTTGATGTCGTAAAATATGGTATGTACTAGAAGAGAAAAATGCTCTCAGAGGTATAAATCATGTATTGAATCAACCAGAAGAGGGCAACACAACACAACACACAAGGGATCTTGAAGCTTATGAAGCTTGAAAAAAAGGCTAATTTCACTTCACATGGATTAACATCATGAACATTGGGAAACTTGCAATGCCTTGGTTCTATCCTGGATCATGAATATAGTTGCACCGAATCTTCTAAAGGGTATAGTGTATGAATCCAATGCTTATCTTGTGTGGAGGGATTTGAAGGAGAGGTTTGATAAAGTTAATCGCATGCGAATTTTCCAATTACTTAGAGAGATTGCAATGATTTGTCAAGGGACAAACTTTGTATCTGATTACATCACCAAGCTACATGAACTATGGGCGAGTTTGATGTTATGGTTCCATCACCAAATTATTTTTGTCCAAAGGTGAAAGAGAATGTCGAACACCTTCAACAACTCTGTCTACTGCAATTTCTTAGTGGATTAAGTGATTCATATGACCAAGAAAGATGTCAGATTCTCATGAAGACTTCTGAGCCCACGCTCAATAAAGCTTATTCCCTGATTGTTGAGGATGAAAGAAAAAAAATGGTAGATGTGTCCCTAATTATATTGTGGAAGGAATGATATTACAACCTTATGGAGTGCGAGGGGGTCACACCAGAAGTTCAAAAAAACAACTCCAACAATCCCAATTCCAATGAACGCTGTGATTTTTGCAAACTGCAAGGCCATGTTAAGAGGGATTTTTATCGACTTGTTGGTTATCCTGCTAACCGGAAGGGACAGAAATTAGAAGGCATGCCAGGCCTTATTGCCAAAAATTCATCCTACACCAGACCACAAGATCAAAAACCTACCAATAATATTCACCAACACCTATAGGGGAATGCAAGTTATGGACACGGGGAACACTTGAGACATTATCCTACTGTTCACATGTTCAACACAACAATGACCCTTTATATCAAGGTTTTATGGGAATGCAGCCTGGAAACCATGCAGGGGGAGGACAACTAATGCTCACACCTACCCAATACAACCATCTTGTACAAATGCTCGACAAGGAGAATGCAAATGAGGGAACAACTGCAGCTACAACCAACACAATAAGTACTATTACAGCCTTTAATGTTAATGATGTGTTGAATAGGTGAATAGTGGATACATGGGAAACACACCACATGGCATCAGGCCTAGCTATTTTGTACACTGCTTGTGAACAACAACATCAAAAGGTACACTTTCCTAATGAGACTAAAGTTCTCATCACACATATTGGTAGTTGTAGGCTATTATAAGGAGATATACAAAATGTATTGTGTGTTTCAGATTTTAAACACAATCTTCTATCTGTTTCCAAGTTGACAAGGGAACTTAGATGTTGTATGACATTTTCCCCTAACTTCTTCTGTTTGATGCAGGATCTTTTAATTGTGAAGGAGAGAGGGATTGGTAATTAGAATGAGAGTTATACTATTGAGATTACAAGGTGTGAGAGCATTGTGCCTCAGCTTTAGCTTCAATTGTTGTCACCAAACCTGATGCAAAGCTATGGCACAAGAGGATTGGAAAGATTCCCAATAGAGCTCTACAATAAATGTCCATCATAAAATCAACAACAAGTGCTAATAGAAACTTCTCTTGTTCTATTTTTCCACTTGCAAAGCAAACACGACTTTCTTTCCCGGTTAATGTCAGTAGAGCTAGTAATCTTTTGATTTAGTCCATGGAGATGTTTGAGGTACTTACAAAACTCCCACACATGATGAGAATATATTTTTTCTTACTATAGTAGATGATTGTAGTAGGATGACTTGGTTGTTCTTATTGAAACTCAAGAGTGATGTTAATATTGTAATAAAAAAAGTTCTTGTTGCTAATAAAAATCAGCTTGCTATTTGTCAAAGTTTTCAGAAGTGACAATGAAACTAAATTTTTTAATGCACACTGTAAAGATTTATTCAAGTCTGTAGGAGTTTTTCATCAGAGCTCATGTGTTCACACACCCCAGAAAAATGGGTGGTTGAAAGAAAACATAGACAAATTCTTGAGGTGGAAAGATCTCTTAGATTCCAAGGTCACATACCCTTGAGATTCTGGGGGTTATATGTTCAGAATGCAGTATATTTCATCAATAGAATACCTTCCATGACCTTGCTAAACAAATAACCTTTTGAAGTTTTCTATGGAAGAGAGTCAAATATACAATACCTAAGAGTTCTAGGTAGCTTATGTTATGCAACTATCACCAAGGATACTGGTGACAAGTTTGGGCCCGGGGCTGAGAAGGCAGTTCATTTGGGCTATTCTAGCACACGACAAGGTTACCTTCTTTACAGCATTGACAAGAAGCAATTGTTTGTTAATGGAGATGTTGTATTTAAGGAAGGTGTCTTTCCTTTCCAAACAATTTCTGGATCTACTGACTGACTGTCATTTGGAGGTATCAAATCTCCATAGCATCATAATTTCAAACACTACTTATTCTCTTTTAAATTTGGACATAGCAGGGGAAGTTGCTTCACATGATGTTGGACTAAAACCTCCAGGTTCACCTCATATAGTAGTACCTCCACCAGAACCTCTGGAACCCAGGAGGACCAAAAGAGTGCCCAAGCCTCTGAATTGGTTGCATAATTTTGTCCATACATCTCTACCTTCTAATACAGAATCTAGATCCAATGCTTGTTTGTCTATATCCCTTATCTGATTATATGTCCTATGTATCCTTAGCTAGCTACATTATATTACCATTCTATATGCAATTATTCCGCAATTAAAGAGCCTACATGTCATATTGAAGTAATGAAGGACACACACTTGTTAGCTGTCATGAAGTTGGAACTTCAAGCTCTCACCTATAACAAACTTGGTGTTTGGTTGATATGACTACTAATAAAAAGGCTATTGACTGTAGGTGGGTCTTTAAGGTGAAGTATAATGTAGAAAGGAAAGTGGAAAGGTACAAGGCTAGGCTAGATATACACAACATGAAGGGTTGGATTATCAGGAGATTATTTCACCAGTTGTAAAAATGATTACAATTAGATCAATTCTTGCTATTATTGCCATGCTAAATTAGGAACTCCATCAGATGGACCTCCTGGCTTTTTAAGAGAAGGGGAGCCCTCCAAGGTTTGCAAACTTCATAAATTCCTATATGGCCTTAAACAGGCATCCAAACAGTGAGATTTGAAATTTTCAAAGGAACTCTTAAGTTTTGGCTTTGTCCAAAGTCATCATGACTACTCCTTGTTCACCAAGAATTCTAGTGGCCACATTGTGATCATCCTTGTTTATGTAGATGATCTCTTAATTATTGAATCCAAACACTTTATTCAGACACATTTCAAGATCAAGGACCTGTGGAATTGAAGTATTTCCTTTTAGTCTTGAAATTGCTAGAAATAAGAAGGGTATCTCAGTATGTCAAAGGAAATTTACTTTGGATTTAATCTCTTATCTTGGTTTTGCATGACCCAAACTTGTCAGCGCACCTCTTGAAGCTAATTCAAGGCTCACCAATGTGTTATATGATGGAAACACATAGGTAAGAAGCGGTACAGATGGTCCACTACAAGATCCAACAAGCTATAAAAAGCTAGTGAGGAAGTTGCTATATTACCATGACAAGGCCTGGCATAGTTTATGCATAACCTATGCAGTACATATCCTCAATCAGTTCATGCACATGCCCGAGAAATCCCACACGGAGGCAATATTAAGGGTGGTGAGATACCTTAAAAGTGCTCCTAGTTTAGGGATTCTTTTATCATTTGAAGTATCGAAATAACTAATTGTGCATTGTGATACAAATCGGGCTACTTGTCCTATGACAAAAAAAAATTGTTACTGATTTTGTAGTAAAGATAGGAAATTCATTGATATCTTGGAAAGCCAAGAAGCATAAAGTCTAAAAGTATGGCTAGTGCAACTGCAGAAATGGTGTGGTTAGTGGGGTTGTTCACATAATTGAATTGGGAATTGAAGCTGCCTGTGAAGATGTATAGTGACTGCAAAATAACAATACAAATAGTGGCTAACCCAATATATAACATAGAAATAGATTTGTCATTTCGTCAAGAAAAAGATAAAAGAAGGGGTAATTCAAACCGAACACGCAAGGACTGATTTACAATTAGCAGACATACTGACAAAGGGACTTGGTCGAGCACAACATGCATTCCTATTATCCAAGCTTGGAGTATTCAATCTTTTCATACTGCTGAGCTTGAGGGGGAGTGTCAATATATATATATATATATATATATATTAGTTGTTAAGAATGCCAGCTGGCTACAGCTAAGCAGTTAGTTTATTAAATAAAGTTAGGAGCCGTTTGGTTTCTATATAACTTACATTTTATTTCTGTATAAAAAATTGTATTAGTTTTACTATGTTTGGTAGAAGTTGTCTTAGCTAGAAAAGTCAACCTAACTTATACCATGTTTGGTTGGTAGGATTCTAAACATGGTATAAAAGTTATTCATATATTAATTTTATTCGGTGTTTGGTTGTGCTTTTTTGTAGTCCTACATAATTAATACCAACATCACTTCTGAGGAAATCTATGTATAAGTTATGCGGGGTAGAAAGTGAAATAAGTTATGTGAGTATTATTATACATGTATTAAAATAATAAATTACACATTTACCCCTATTGATTTATTTTTATGTCTTTTTATTGAGAACATTACCTAACTATATAGATTATTAGCATAGCAATATTGGATTTTTTTTTTAAGTAAGTTGCAAAAAATATTAAATAGGTGATTACTACAGTGATTGCTCTTCAAGAGAAGGTGGCGGTGGTGCTTCAATGGAAACTGGAGGAGTAAGAGTTGTTGTCTTTTAGATTATTTTCGTTAGAATTTATTTGTGGTTTCGATAAATCAAGAAATTAATTTAAAGTACTCGTTTGAGTTGAAAAATAAAAAAAATAAAATAGCAAAAAAATAAACATAATTCTCACTTAAGTATAAATGGAGAATTCTTTTTCTTTTTTCTTTACTTTTATTCAAAAATAGGGAGAATTTATATTATTTGCTTGCTCATTTGTTGTAAATAATAATATATTAATTTACAACAAATTCAATATTCATAGCTAATAATTCATGCATGGTAATCTCTGCATAACTAAATAATACCACATAACCAATACCTACATAACTAATACATGCATAACTAATACCTACATAACTAAATCCTGCATAACTAATACCTGCATAACTCGAACCAATAACCAAACGGCCCCTTAGTTATTAAGCAAGTTCGTTAAAAAGAAAGTGGTGTGTATAAATGATGTAAAGCTATACAGTTCATTTTGAGTCGAAATAATATCATCTCTTTCTCTCTAGTGCTCTCCTCTTTTCTCTATGGGAACTCTTGCATAGTTCTCCATTGATGAAGCTTCACATCACTTAACAGTTACCATTCTTCTTGCCTTTCCCTGATGTTTTCCTACTTGATTTGGGAGATGTCTGCTTATTTAGATATTTAAGTTATAACATGTGCTACATCTTCTTCATCCCCCTCCAAAACTATATGATTTGTGACTTTAGATTCTTTAACAGTCTTTTGTATAGACTTCCATAGAATGAAAAACAATGTCATTGGAGCCATGAAATTGTATTGAAGCTAAACACGGTCAGACACAGGAGAATAAAAAAGACAATCATATTATCATTACTCAATAACAAAGAGATCAAAAACCAGTACAAACATCTTACTAGAACCATTTCGACTTGCTCCAATTAAAAAAGGAGAAGCCAAGTAAAAGGGAAGAGTGGACTCTCGCTATCGCTCAGGCTTCACATATATACCAGAGCTTCCACATTAACTATGTACAAGACCAGATTATACCCAGCAGTAGCCAGTAAATATTTCACATTCCCTATACTAATATTTAAGTTCCTCCAGACTGCAATCGTCTTATAACACAACAAAGCATAATATATTTAGCTGTACATATATAACCCCTTCAACATCATTTACCACAAATTTTAAAATCATCTACCAGAAGTAGCATATGCTTCTTTCTCTGTATCCCGTTTGGCCGTCTGTGAGCTAGTTGACGTAATGGGGAGAGGAAGAGGAAGTGGTAGAGGGGACTCTATATTTGGAGGGGTTCTATCCTGAACTTCCTTTTGTGAGGTAACAAGGATGGGTTCTTCTTCTGTTTTTGGAGTGTAATTAAACGAGAGATCCTTGTTAGCTGCCAATGCAAGTAGCTCTTTCTCCTCGAGCCCTTTTGGTGGCCCAAGGGTGCAACGATCTGTACCATACTTCGCCAATGCATCTTTGAATTTTTTGATCTGTTCCATAGTATGCACACTGATATTAAACTACAGTTTCAAACAAAGATAACAAATACAACAAACTAAGTGCAAAGCCAATAATAGCATTGATGTTATAACATTCATAGAGAATCTAGCTCGGTATATTGCAAATCACTGCTTCACATTTCTAAGAAGATCAAGATTCAAGACTAGTATCCTGAAGAAATCAAGGAGAAGATCTATCAAATGAAAGTGTGATAGTGGATAAAACTTAAGGACAGACCTAGACAAGAAAAGCGAGATCCAATGACTTTCACTGAATTCGAAGAAAGCATCGACAGCTATTGGAATCCATCATCAACATTCTTATCCAGAAACACGATAAATTGCTATGGCAGAGCTATAGAAAAAGCAGGTAATAGGTGCATAAAGAACTAACCGTGGCATTGGTACAGCTAAAGCTGCAAACACGGCCTTCAGCTCCTCTATAGAAACGGAAAAATGGGAGAACATGTACATTAAGAGAGTAACACATCGACTTGTGTTCCTCATAGTTCACCTGTAAAAAATGCACATCTGGATTCATCTCTGCCAGCTGACACAACTGTATTTACCAATTCAACAAAGTCAGTTCAATACTAATACAAATACAGTTTACAGATCTTATATTGACATTCAAAAACATTCCTAAACAAAGAAAAGGAGTTTTTTCTACCTTGGGGTGAAGAGCTTTACAACCTCCACAGCCAGGGGAAAAGAAATCAACAACAACTAATTTGTCCCCTGCACTCAAAAGAGAGTCAACAAGTTCTTGTGCACTGTTCACCTCTTTCATGTTAGGTTGAACCCCTTTCTCCCACCATTTCTGTGCTTTCCTGATTCCAATACTCATCTGTAAGCACACAGAAAACAAGTTGAGAAAATTGAACAAAGGCATCCATTTAGGAAAACATATCATCATACAGCAAAAATGACCTAAACCAATATCAGGCAATTGAACAATATTCAACAAAGTTTGATTTGACCCCAAAATCATGAAAACAAATATGATCCAAAACTACTCATATTCAAGATCTTCAACCACAAACCCTCAAAAACAAAAAAGAAACAAACCTGAGCAGTGATATCAACAACTTGGGAATTTCTTCGGTTGAACTTGGATACGCCTTCATTTATAACCAATCTACGACCATAAAAATCGGTTCTTGGCAAACAAGAAGATGAAAGGTTCAACGAAGGAAGACAAGAAAGGTTGACCGATTTATTGGGAAAAGAACAGATCCCAGGTAGATTAAGACGACGATGATGATAAATTTCACCACAATCAGAAGACGAAGGAAACATAAAACCTTTGCTCATCAATTTCGTCATGGCTTTCCTTTTGAAATGATCTCAAATTCTCAAACAAACACCTCAACATAAAATTAAAAAAAAAAAAAACCCAAAAGAGACACAAAATTTGCAATCGACCCTGATGAAGAAACTGGAAATCTGAAAAAGGGTTATTCTCCTTTTCTTTCTTCTGTTCTTAGTTTATCTTGTTAATGGAGATTTCAAGATTGACGTAAAGGGAAAATGGCGAGAGACAAAGCGACAGGTGGATCAAATTTGGGAATATTATAATCTTTTTAGAAGGTACAATTTGCTTTATCATAATCCAACGGTTCAAATTGATTCGTTTTGAAATAGATCCGGACCAGAAAAAAACGGAACAGATATTTGGATAATGGATAGAGTACGGTTTCGATTATGCCTTGTCAAATATAAGGATAATATTCTCTCCATTTCTATTTTTGTTTTTGAAAAAAAATACTTTACTAGTATGTAGTATTTGACCCTAGATTTTAAAAATATTATTTTGAAAAAAATTGAACTTCAAATATTTTAAACACATACTTACCAAATTTCAAATTTGTTCCAACTAAAATGCATGTTCAAATATTATTTTAAATTATAAAAATCATAATTTTCAAAACTTCAATTTTTCAAATTTCAACATTAAAATCTATATATTATAATATCTTGTTATTTTATTTTTCAAGTTAGAGTATCAAATTAATTTATATCATATATGTTTGAGTTTGTAAAATCTATCAAAAAAATTAATTAAATTTTATTTTTTAAAATTAAAATTTACAAGTTTAAATTTTCAATCAATATTATATCTTTTTAGGAGGCTAGAATCTTTAATTGTTATTTTTTTTTCCTTTTTCTAGTTTTGTAAAAATATTGTTGTTACTTTTTTCTAATTCTACAAACTAATACGTAAAATAATATATAACCATAAAATAAATTATAAAATTTATTATATAAAAATAGAAAATAAAATTCTTAATTGAAATTTAACCAAGCTTATGAAATATGTTAATTAATTAATAAGAAATATATTGATAAATATGTATATATGAAAAGAATATTTTAGTCTTGAGACAAATAATTTTTTAATTTCGCTGCTTTTTTTAAAAAGCAAAAACTTTTAACTTCTTTCCGATAATTTTTTTTTTTATTTCTACTTCTATTTAAAAGAACTTTTATTGATTTACCAATCTAGTTTATCATTTTTGGCTAAAATGTCAAGATTGTGATTTCACACCAGTAATGATCATGTAAAAGAAAAATGATAGTACATCGGTGGGTGGGTGGATAGGGGAGGAGTTTGTGTGTTGATGACCACTTTTGTGAACTTCTTCGAATCCTCGTTTTTGGTGTGTTGTTCACTTCAAATTTTGCTTTTAATTTTGTTGTGTTTCTCTCTTTTGTACTTGGTCGTTAAATGGGTGATTGAGTTGAAATTAGAAATATTAAAATGAATAAGGATTATAATTAATATAAATTTACTTTGGGTTCAAATAAATTGAATTCAAATAGGCTAAAAATTGAATTGTGTCATGACTGCTCAATTCAATCTGCTTAATTTCAATAATTATAACATATTATAATTTAATTTTTACAATCGAAATTTAAATTTCAACTCAAGAAAATAACAAAAATAAGTTACAAATGAATAGATAAATCCTAGAAAATATAAAATAAATAGAAATTCATACCTTTTATATGAGAACATACATTACGCTAATGCAAATAAAAAAATTATAACGGATTGAAATTGAAGATTAAATTGGGCTCAATTGAAGATTCTTTAGAAATGGATTAAGGTTTAAATACACTTGAGATTAAATCTAATTCAAATTATCTTTAGTTCTATCCATAAAATTTTAAATGAATTAGATAGATTGCTTATATTTGGACTCATCTTGACACCTCCCACGTATCATTATTTTCTTAAAGAATTATTCAACCCAAGCATTACTTGATTCTTTTTTCTTCTCTTATCCTTTTGAATGTTATTGTGATTTGAGTCTTTGTTATTCATTGCTCTCTCATCGTATAAGTCAACAAAAGTGTTCTGCAATTGCGACTTCTCCGTCACTTTTTCTTATTAATTTCGTTGTTGAATAAAGATTTGTGTTTACTTACTCTGTTTGGGTATGCGATTTTATTTTATGATATAAAATTAGTATTATTTGGACATGTAATTTTATATTAATTTCATTTCATAATTTGAAATTATGAGATTTTAGATTCTTTAAAAGTCATGATTTGGATATTTCAAATTATGAATTGAGATTTTTCACATTTAAAAACTGACCCATAAATTCATATTTTGTCAAGAAAAAACACATTTAATTTATACATATTTACTAGCTATTAATTTCATATGTAGATAAAATTTATAATTCATATAATTACTTTTTAAACCATTTATATATCATATAACAATTATTCTCGCTAATATAAAATTTATTTTCATTTCAAATCAATTTTTAATTTACCATTTATATTCTCCTAAGTCGTTAATCTTTATCAAATGTAATAAAAATACCATCATTATATTGACTGGACAAGACCACCGTGACATTAATAGAAAAAAGAAAAAATGGTTTGATATACCCCTCAATTTTGTCATTTAGAACTATATACCACTCATTATGAAAGTAACTTATATATATCCCTATTGTTATACAATGACTCATATATACACACTTTTTATCTAACAAAAGTGAAAAAATCAATTATATATTTCTATCGTTATAAAAGTAACTCATATATTATTTATTTAATAAAAGTAACAAAATTTAAGAATTAAAATTTTTTCTGTGTTATATTATAATTTATTTTTGTATATGTAAAAATTAATTGAGGTATTTATAAAAAATAATTACAAGAAAATGAGTTAAAATAAATTTGTCAATAAAAATAATAAATTCAAATTATCTGTTGAATCAAAGTAATAAAAAAAAAATTCTATACCCTACACAATTCTTTTTTAAAAAAAACAATGAAAAAAATAAATTTAATTTTTTTTTCACCTTCGTTTATGTAAAGGGTAAACATGGGTCATTCATGTAATAATAAGACTATATATGAATCATATTTTTTATCAATTTATATATCAACTTTAAATTACAAAATAAATGTGTATACTATACCCTTTTCTTTTTAAATAATAATTACACAGTCTATTATTATATAATTCTAAGACTAATAATTTACATCTTTAAACAATAAAATATAATAGCAAAACATATTTCACACAGAGATTGTGCTAGTTGACATCTTAAAAGACTAGTATGACCTATTAATTATCATTCATTTTAAATGTACATTAAGAACTCACTATTATCTCTGCAATTTTAGAATCTCTCCACTGAATGACATATTCTTCCCAATCAAAATAAGTGGTTCAATTCCTTTTCTAAAAATGACACTTGAAAATTTCTTACCTCGTATGACTCAGCGATTAATTCTTTTGATGTTTCATTTTGATCGATATCATAAGTAAAATCTAATTAGATCTCTTATGAATCTATCCCAACTTTAGGATTAACCAAAAGATGATTTATAAAGATTAGAAAATATTTATAGGACAAAAGTCATTAAAGCACATGTGAGTTGAAGTTTAGACATCAAATGAAATTAAAACATATTTATTTAAAACATATTTATTGTCAGTAAGTGAAGGTGAATTAAAATAATTATCAAATTGCTATATATTTATCTTTAAGTTATTACTACTGTTCATAAGCAGTCAAAAACAGGTAGCCATTTGTCGTTGGGTCTTATATCTTTTTTTTGGGTCTTATATCTAGATGATGGTATTTTTTGAAAAACTCTTTATTTTAATCTTTTGGTTATTTTTTTAATATGATATATATTTAAAAAATTATAAATAAATTATTATAAATAATAATAATCAATAGTTTAAAATATATATAAAAAAACAGAAAAATTCAATTAATTCTAAAAATTACATATATGCCACATAAATTAGTGTATAAAATATATTATGTGAAAATTTATTAAAAATATTAAAAATTATAATAATTAATAAATTAAAATATTGTATTATATTTAGTTGACTCCAAGTTCAGTTGACATCACACAAATTAAAATAGAAAAAATAACCTATATTACACAACGAACACTAAGAGCTTGTTTCACATTACTGCTAAAAATTGCTTATTTTTCAAAATATTTTTTTAAAATTGCTTTTTAGAAAAATGCTTTTGAAAAAAAGAACAATTTGTGTTTGGCTAATTCATTTGAAAAGTGCTTTTTATAAGTAAATCGTGTTTGACTAATCTTTTTTAAAAAAAAATACTTTTGAGAGTTAAATTATGATTAAGTGCAAGTATTACTGTACTTTTAATTAAAATTATTCTATAGAGAAAAACTAATTTAAACATCTATTAGAATAAATTAAATTAAAATTTTATTTTAATTAAATTAAATTGTTCATATTCAAATTTTCAACCAATCTTATACATTTTTTGAAAGGTTGAAATATGTAATTGTTATTTTTTCTTCCTTTTTTCTAATCTTACAAAAATGTTATTGTCACCTTTTTCTTGTTATCTAATTATGTAAAATAATTCGTAAAATAATAAATTAAATAATAATACGTAAACGTAAAATAAAATATTAAATTTATCATATAAAAATAAAAAATATAATTATTAAATGAAACTTAATCAAATATATGAGATATGTTAATTAAACTAATAAGATATATATGTTAGTCTTGAAAAAAAAAAAATTCTATTTTGCTTCTTTCTTTTTTTTTAAAAAAAAACAGAAATTTTTAGCTTCTTCCCAACAGCAGAAAAACTGCTTCTGCCTTTGTTTAAAACCAGTTTTACAGGTTTGCCAAACACCTATTTTTCAAAAAAAAAAAAATGTTTTTTCTCAAAATAAGTGTTTCTGAACTCCCAATAGCAATATAAAAAAGGCTCTAAAAATAGTACTCCCTCTGTCTCTAATTACTTGTCCACCTTTGAATTGACACACCTATTAAGAAAATAATAATTGACATAGTGAATTTACCATTTTACCCCTATTAATTATGAAGTGGATGAATTAAAAACTTAAGATTTTCAAGAAGTTCTATATTTTTCAAAGTAATTAATTGAGGGTATAATAGGTAAAAAAATTGTCCTTTCTTGATTTGTCAAAATGGACAAGTAATTAGGAACAACTAAAAAATGAAATGTGGACAAGTAATTAGGGATAAAGGAAGTATTGTCGTTGTAAAAGAATTTTAAAAATATCTAAAAATAAATATGGAAAAATATTATAGTCCATTAGACAACAAATGGCACGGAGGAGTGCACGTAAACAGACGTAATTTAAACCACGTGGATTGCAAACAAGCAGATACTTACCATCAGAAGATATTAAAAAAGAGTGGATAATTTAGAGATCCTTTGAGTTGTTGCCATGTGCCTGGTTGATGCAATCAATCAACTAATTAGTGCCACCTGTTGTCACATGCATGATGATAAGTCTTCTTTGAGTAAAATATTCATGGCCGTTCTATTTCGGTTGGTCAAGTGTGATTTAATGATGTAATATGTCGGTACGGAGAAAAATATTTTCTTAAAAAATAAGTTGGTTTTTAAATTATTTTTTCATCTTTAATTAATAAGTGAAAAATACTTACTTGGAAATATTTTCTAAGTTAAGTTGGTGAATGAAAAATATTTTTTAATTTGGAATCTAGCCTTGAGACCTGACTCAGGACCCAGGATCAGTATCTAACTTCCAAATTGGGATTCGAAGCAGACACTTAATGAACAATTCATGACATGACTCCGACACTCGATTTGAGGCCCGATCCCGACTCGAGACCTATGGGTGACAATTGGACGGGTTAGGTCAAATTTGGAGGGGTCATAATTTGTTAAGACAATCATAGGGTCAAGACCCAATCCAATCCAAATTTGCTTGAATCAAAACGGGTTGAGTCAAAATAGGTTAGGTAATGAGTTACATTACGGTTCAAGACCCAACCCAACCCAACCCAACTTTTACTAAGCTTAATTATTTTATTTGTTCTTTTAAACTATTTTAGTACCTAATAATTTTTTATTATTATAACTATACACAACATACCAAATTGAAAAAATATTTTTACAAGATTTTTCATGAGCCAATTCGGATTACATATTGACCCAATTTTTAATGGGTTGAAATGAGTTGAGCTAATGAATGAGCGGATTAATAATCCGCCCATTTTAAATGGATTGGGCTGGTTTAATGGGTTGAGTTTGATTTTTCCACCTCTATCGAGACCCGACTCCGACACGAGATCCGACCCACCTTTCAATCCTAACATCCAACTCGGGATCTGATCAATACACCCAACCCGAGACCCAAGATCTGACCGTGATTCGACCTCGACTCCCGCCCCCAAGATCTGACTTAGGATCCAATTTTGAATCAGGATCAAACCTGAGACCCGACCCCAAATCCAACTCAAAATTCAACTTTTGAATCATGACCCGCGATTTGACCTTGATTCGAGACCCAACTCGACTCCATATCTGACCCTAACTCATGAATCTTGGATGTATCAACCACATCCTGTCGATTCTCTCTTTGTGGCCCAGCTTGGTTGGTCACCACTTGACTCAGCATCCGGATAGCATCCCAGAACTTAGGATTAGTGACCTCTCCTTGGGGTTGCACTTTTGGTGCATTGCGGACCCCTTGATCCTAGGGATCAACATTCCTCCTAGCAGGACGACCTCAGAGAGCTCTTCGTGGAGGCATGATCTAAAAGATACGTGCAAATATGGATTAGAAAGAAACTTTATAGAGTTAAACTCTATTCACAAAAAGAGTATGATAGATGTGAGATAGTTCCTAAATGTCGCAACCTTTTAATTATAGATGTGGTGTGCTCCATACCGATAACTAAGACTCTATAGACATGACTTCACAGACACCCTAGGACTCTTGAACTCTATGCTCTGATACCAAATTTGTCACGCCCCGAGCCTACACCCTGGACGTGGCCGACACTCGAGAACTATTGTTGGCCCCAAGCGAACCCTTGGCCTGGCTCAACTCTCAGCGGAAGACTTACTCAACATTAGTTAAACTCAAATATAAAGTTTTAACTCAAATGTCTCAAATACTTAACTTAGAACATTTCAAAATATCCAAATTGGCCACAAGGGCAACTCAAGTCTAGAACATTAACAATAGAAAATGAAACAGACTTCTCAACTACTACTGTCTATGAAGCCTCTAATACTATGAGGGATGTCGGGACAAGACCCCCGATCATCCTAACAAAATTGAAATAAGTGAAAGTAAATGAGGGATCCTACGGAAGCAAGGAGGCTCACCAAAGCTAACTCGAACTGCTATAGTATCAACGAAGCGCCTGTTGATGACCTTGATCTCCTGTATCTGCATCATGAAATGATGGAGGCCAAATGACATCAATGCATTGAATGTATGAGCATGTATGGGGAACACTGAACATAACATAAAATCTTGAACTTTGAAGGAAACATACCATAACACCTCGGTATTTGAAAGAGCTAAATATAAGAAGAACTAATTTGAAAAGAGCCAAATTTGAAATTTTATAAATTATTCTTAAGTTGTGAATTTTGGGTCAACTTTAAACGACTACAACTTTCAGTACAAGATGTGTTAGGTGGCCCACAAGATATCAAATGAAAGGTCTTCGAATTCTCTTTCCAACGCCACCGAGTTTGCCAAAGTTCGAGCTCGTATGAGGGAGATATGCCCGTTTGAAGTCAGACTTTTCAGTTAAGGAAAGTTACCCGACAATATGAGGGGTATTTTGGTCTTTTCCTTACCCCATCAGCTTAAAACTAATTATGGTAATATTTAGGGGTCTAAACTGATTTGGTTCAGTTTTTACAATCCTAATTTACGCTAGGGTTTTAGAAAAAAGTTCAAGAAAAGAAAAGAGGAGAAGGGAGGGAAGATTAAAGGCGATCATCGGATTTTATTGCGGATCAAAGATTGTTTCGTCAAGGGTTTGATCCCTAAGAGGTATGTGAGTTCTCATAGTGTTGGGTTCGTTCATCCACACGCCAATCATGTTATTTTTATGCAATTCATTCTCAAAGTTGAAGGATTTGAGTTCTTGATAAGTTTTCTTGAAATTCCTTTCGTAATCTTGATTGTTGGGATTTTGATGAGTTCTTGAGATAAAAGTTAGTGATTTGAGGGTTGTTTTGAGTAGATTACCGTGTACTTATGTTGGGTATTCAAATCTAAGTGATTGGGGAAGAAACCATTTGATTCTAGGCGAATTAGGGTAAAACAATGAGAAAGAAAATTTGTCAGAAAAATCTGGGAAGAGGCTGGCGCCCTGCGCGTGTGCCAGAAAAGGGCTTCTGTAGTTTGGGGCCTGGCACCCTGCGCAAGCCATTGCGCCCCAACTACTGGTATGTAGGATAAAGTCTGGCACCCTGCGCCACTCAATGCGCCAGGGTCGTGTGCCCCCACCCGTTCTCCATCGTTTAGCCCGTCTGAGTTCTTTCAGAGGGTACTTTTACTCCCCTTTGATTCTAACTACTCTAAACTACTTCTAAACATCTAGAAATCATTCATAACATGAATCTTAACCTTGAACTCATAATTCAAATTCAAGGTAAAGTTAAGAGTCAAGTCTTGAGAGTTCTTCAAGTCATTTTAAGAAGTCTTTCTACAACCTTTTAAACTTGTTTTAAGACTCGAGCATTTGAGTTTGAGGAAGAGTAGAATTGAGTTCATTTTCTTTAAAATGATATATGAGAAATATGTATTCCCAAGAGAAATGTTTTTACATTTTTGGAGTTCTCAACAACAAATACCTACCCCTCTATTAGAATAGAAATTCATAAAAAATTTAGATAAAAGAGGAAACACCGATTTCCAAAAGAGTTCATGAGGAGTTTTGAGAACTATATCTTTTAAGAGAAACCTTTTGAGTAATAATCTCAAAGTTGAGGAAGAGGAAATATTTAAAAAAAAAACATATGAGCTAAGTTATATTTTGGGAGTAGTATTGAGAACCGATATGGGGGAGAGTTCTAACAACTCATAACCCCCATAAACCATGTAGCCAACGTGGGTAGAAAGGGTCATACTTTTTAGATGATTCCTTATTGATTTTTAGCATAGAATAGTGGATACACTTAGTTGAGGAGTTCTATATCCCGGCAAGGTATAGGACAGTTCTGGCAGTGTGGGTGAGACGTTGTATCATCACATAGCTCATAGTGATGGTTGTCGATTACAGAATCTCCCAAACAGAGTTATTTTGTGTTTTTGCATACAAACTGAGTTATATTGTATTTTCCAATACATTGAGTTGCTATTTACTATTTTAAAAGTTTTTCTTTATATTGCATTATTGTTATTGCTTTATATGAAATTGAGTTGAGGTTGAGTTGAGACGAGGTAAGTTGTTTCTTCAGTTCTAGTTCAAGCTTATGTCATGTTTTAGATTTCCCCTCACATACTCGTACATTCAATGTACTTACACCATTTGGCTTGCATCGTTTTATGATGCAGATACAGGTAACCAGGATTATCAACCATCGCTTCGTTGATCCAGTTGAGTTCCAGAGTTGTTTGGTGAGCCTCCTTGCTTTTGGAGGATCCCTTCTTTATTTTCAATTATTTCAGTTGTTAGGATGATTGATTGAATAACACTATCAAAGACACTTAATCTAGTTCTAAGAGTCAACGATCGTTAGTCAGTATATAACCCAACTAAATGAGTTGGGGTCGAATCTCATAGGGAGTGGTACGTGTTTAAGATACAATAAGAAAATATGAATATGTTCAAATCAACCATAGGAATAGACATTTACGATTAACAACATAATGTAAATCAAGGGGTTGACACGATGGTCAAATAACAGGGGGTTTTGGTTTTAATTATCAATTACAATAGCAGCAAATAATACGAATTAACAAATATTGAGACGGTTCTTGGGATGTGATTCGATTATAGGCTAATATAAACAAATGGGTAATTGCAACTGTTAGTAAATAGCTGTAAATCAATGAATAAGCTAGACTTTAGTGGGGATAAACTTTCTCTCGAACAATTTACCCTGAATCAAGTTGGTTTCTCTCGAACACCAACAAGCAAGCAAATAAGAACAACCAACGCCTTAGTCCATTCACTCTCTCGAGCTGAATGTGTGGAAAAAGGTTTAGGGTTCACTCTCTCGAGCTGAACCCATGACAACCCAATACCCACAGACCATCAATTCAGTAATCTTGGTTTTAAAACCTCTCTCTCTCTCGCAAGCAAAAAATACGAAGTTAGAACTGCATTTGCAACTACAATCCTTTAATTTTAACCACAATTACATATTGAAATCACTTCTAAACAACATTTAGACTAACAATTAGCAATACAAATAAGCTAAAACAGCCCATAATCACATAATCACATAATCACACCCTAAGAATTGGGATTTTAGCTAGACATCATAAAAAGATAGAAATCGTTACCAAATTGTGTTTCCATCAACTGGTAAGATTAATTTCGTCTTTACAAAGGTTCGATTTGAAGAATCTCAAAGACCCACTTCCAATTTCTCAAAAATGGAAAACTTCAATTCTTCAAAGCTAAGGAAAAGTTGTCTTAAAACTCAGAGTTCAAACTCAAAAATTACTCTAATGAATGCTCAGAATAAAATTTGATACTAAACATAATGTTTGAAAATGTATTTATAGTCAACAAAAATATGCTGCGAAGGGCCATTCGGCGCAGTAAGTCGAGCTCGCCGATCAACTCCACGATCCGCCCTTTGGTCAGTTCCATCGCCTTTTTGCTTTGACCTTCAGCATCCTCAAGTTCTGTAACTTTGGGCGATCCAACACTACATCGCGGAACCACTCGGCGACACGCCGACTGCTCCTTCCTCTTGCCAAATTGATTTTCTCCTTCAGGACTTGGAACACTGGAACTTTAGGCGAGGTAATGGCCATTCAGCGATTCGCCAATGGGACTTGGCGATCACCAAGCTTTCATTTCTTCGCTCTTTCAGCTTGCTTTGTTCTTTTTTGCAAATTAGTGTCCATGCTTTGTTCCTCAATCCAAATACCTGGAAATCAAGGGTTTTACATTAGTTATTGGCACAAAACAAGCATCTTAGGACACAAAATCTATCCAAATAAAGCCCTAAATGAGTCCAAATCGTGGACTCATCAATGATCGGGGGTCTTATCCCGATATCCCTCATAGTATTAGATGTTTCATAGATAGATAGATAGTAGTTCATGAGTCTTTTCATTTTTCAGTTGTTTATGTTGAGACTTGAGTTGCCTCATTGGCTAGTTGAATGTTTTATTTCTAAAATATTCTGAGTATTTCTTTAAGACATTGAGTAAAGTTGTGCTTTTGAGTTCATTTTGTTTATGAGTAAGTCTTTCGCTAATAGTTAAGCCAGGCCAATGGTTCGCTTGGGGCCAGCAATGGTTCTCGAGTGCCGGTCAAGTCCAGGGTGTAGGCTCGGGGCGTGACACATACCTCACCTCAACTCAACTCATGGATACTCAACTCAATATAATATAAAAACAACAATAAAGATGCAATTTATATAAAGCATTTAAAATAGTAGATAACAACTCAATGTATTTAAAAATACAATAATAACTCAGTTTGTATGTAAAGATACAATAATAACTCAATTTGGGAGATTTTCTAACCGACAACCACCACTATGAGCTATGTGATGATACAACGTCTCGCTCACGCTGCCAGAACTGTCCTATACGTTGCCAGAGTATAAGACATCCTCAACTAAGTGGATCCACCAAGCTATGCTTAAAAAGCAATAAGGAATCATCTAAAAAGTATTACCCTTTCTACCCACATTGGCTACATGGTTTATGAGGACTTTGAGTTGTATGAACTCGTCCCCATATTAGTGCTCAATACTACTCCCAAAAATATAACTCAACTCATATGTTTAAAAAAATTTCCTCATCCTCAAGCTTTGAGATTATTACTCAAAAGGTTCTCTTAAAAGAGATTATACTCAAAAACTCCTCATGAACTCATTTGAAAATCGATATTTCCTCTCATTTTAAATGTGAAAACATTTACTCTTGGGGACACTTAGTCCCCATATATTCATTTTGAAAAATGAAACTCAACTCTCCTCATCCTCATACTCAAGTACTCAAGTCTTAAAACAAGTTTTAAAAGATTGTAAAAGACTTCTCAAAATTACTCGAAAAAACTCTCAAGACTTTTCTCTTAACTCTACTTGAATTTGAGTTATGAATTCAAGGATTATGATTCATGTTATGAAGGATCTCTTGATGTTTAAATGTAGTTTAGAGTAGTTAGAATCAGAAGGGAGTGTAGGTACACTTTAAGAGGACTCAGACGGAGCAAACGACGGAAAAAAAGTGGGGGCAGGTGACCCTGGCGCACTGCTGGCGCGGGGCGCCAACCCATAAACTTCAGAGACCCAAATGTGGCGCACTGCTGGGGCGCCGCCCCATCCCCTTGGAGCATCTGGGGTGCGCCACCCCAACCTCTCCCCAGAACATTTCGACGAATTTTCTTCATCGATTTTTGGCCCTAATTCTCCTAGAATCGAATGGTTTCTTCTCAACTCACTTAGATTTGAATTCCCAACACAAGTACATGGAAATCTACTCAAAACAGCCCTCAAACTCCTATCATTCATCTAAAGAACTCATCAAACTCATCATTAACGATTTAAGACTGAAACTTCAAGAAACTGATCAAGAACTCAAATCATTCAACTTCAAGAATTAAATTACGGATCTAAAATTACATGATTGGCATGTGGGTGAACGAACCCAACATTGTGAGAGCTTACATACCTCTTAGGGATTAACCCTTGGCGAAATTCCTCGACAAATCTTAAGAACCTTGACGAACACCTTGAACTTTCCTTTTTTTTTTTCACTTAAACTCTTCTCAAAACCCTAAGCATATTTTGGATTGTGAAAACTGACCCAAATCAGTCTTGACCCCTAAAATATTACTAAAAACGTTTAAAGCTGATAGGGTAAGGAAAAGACCAAAATTCCCTTCATTAATTCAGGTAAATTTCCTTAATTGGGTAGGTTGACCTCAAATAGGCATATCTCCCTCATTCGAACTCAAAACTTAGCAAACTTGGTGGTTGGAAAGAGGATTCAAAGACATTTCATTTGATATCTTATGGGCTACCTAAATCATCATGTACTGAAAGTTATGGTCGTTTAAAGTTGACCCAAAACTCACAACATTAGCTTAATTTGAACAAATCTCAAATTAGCTCTTTCCAACTTAGTTCTTTCTAAATTTAGCTCTTTCTAAGGCGGGATGTTACAAATATTCAAAGAAAGTAATGATCGAGTTGATTGAGATATGGGGATAATAAACCCTGATTGTAGCCCATTTCCTGTAGCAGAATTTGGGTGCTTTGTAGTGGAAAACACATGTCTTGCAGTTCAAAATATCATTGTATAAATCAAATAAACAAGACTAAGAGCCCGTTTGGCATTGCTGTTGAGAGACCAAAAGTGTTTTTTTTTAATTAGAAAAATACACTTTTTTTTTAATGAAAAATCAAGTGTTTGGCAAACCCTCAAAAGTTCTTTTAAATAGAAGCAGAAACAATTTTTCAGCTGTTGGGAAGAAGCTAAAAATTTTTGTCTCTTAAAAAAAGCAGAAGCAGAAAATTATTTTTATGGAGACTAAAATATCCCTTACATATTTACATATTTACCAATATATCTCTTATTAATTAATTAACATATTTCATAAGTTTTGTTAAGTTTCATTCAAGAATTTTATTTTTTATTTTTATATGATAAACTTTTTATTTTATTTATGTTTATATATTATTATTATTATTATTATTATTATTATTATTATTTATATTTTATAAATTTGACACTCAGGTTCATCTTGTTACAAGTACTATGACTATACATAATTTCATACGACGACATTCTACCACTGATAAAAGACTTCAACTATTTGCAAATGAAGACATTACTACAGAAATCGAAGAAGAAGACGGGGAGCCTTCAGAGATACCTTTAGAAATACAAGGCAGATCATCTACTACTATAGAAAAATTGCATGATAAAATTAGAGATGAAATCATTGAAAAAATTTGTGATGTATGAAGAACTTTATTTATTTTTGTGGTAAGTTTTTTCCATATGTACTGATTTTATTTGTGGAATAGTTTTTAAATTTATTTTACTTGATATTTTTAATTATATTTAACTCATCATGTTAACATTATATTAATATTTTATTTATTTATTTATTGCCACGACTCAGACCATCGTGATTGACACCCACACTAACCCTCCGGTGGGAGAACCACTACTACAACCCAAACCAAACAACTAAGCCAAAAATACTAAAACATTTAAGCTAAATAGCTAAAGTCTGAAGTTCCATAAACTTCCAAAATATCTAACACTAAACAATGCGGAAAATACACCTAGAATTTGAAAGTCAATGTACCAAACATCTAAAGTTCAACAAGTCTAAACAAGAAGGGATACTATCCCAAACTAATGAACTAATAACTAACTAGAAAGTCTGAGTCCGAAATGTGGACATAGACAGAAAGAGAACTCATGGATGCCCGGAAGAACTGGCTCATCCTTGAATTCAAACGATCACTGATCTTCTAAGCGAGGTCTGTCAATAGACGCCTGAAGATTCCCTGTACTCAACAAAGAAAGAGCAAGTGCAGTATCAGTACACAACCACAGTGTACTGGTAGGATCATGCGGCTATACCACTAAGTGTAACATATATAAGTCAATACAACAATATAATCACAAGCATATATCGAACATATACAATATCATCATCATTTACGAACCACGAACAATTTCACATTTCTCAAGATACACAATTATGACAAGTCATTGGTCCTCTCATGGAAACCAAACCCAAACAATTAGCATGCCAGAACGTGGTACCCGATCCAATGATTATGTCGAAACGTGGCAATAGATCCCATATATATGCCGTAACGTGGCAACTGATCCAAGTTAGTGTGTCGGAACGCAACACCCAATCCATTCAACAATCCACAATCACAATCACAAAGTACATTCTCATAATCATACAATCAAGTCATGATTCATGGCATTGTTCATTCATATATCCTAATTTACAACAAGTGTGATCAATAATGCAATATTCACATACATACATGTATCATAATGAAGCAAAGACAAACATACATCACACAATCATAGAATCACAACCATCACCTACCTCGAAACAAGCTTGAAACCCTAAGAAATTTGATCCTTCCCTTTCCGGATTCGTTCCGCTTGTTCTTGGTCTACAAACAATCAATATAATACGGAAATCAATAAACAATCACTAATTATCCGGATTACTAACAATTCTAACAACCCTAGCTAATACCCATGATCCCAAGTATCAAAATTAGGGTTTTTTTCCACCATAGTTTTTAGATCAAAACCCTCCCCCATCGATAATTACCCATTCGATTACGATCTACGGATCAAAAAATGGATTCAGGGAGTTAAAATCTTACCTTTAGCCTCAAGAATGGTGGAAAGCTTCAAGAAAATCCCCGGGTTCGTTCCTTAGCTCTCAAATTCAAAAATTGCAGAATAAAATATTTTTGGGGTTTATTTACGACTTTAAGTCGCGTCTAGCCCCCCACTGCGGTCCTTTCCCCGCTACAACAGTCTCACCCTGGCGACCGAAATCACCACAAAAGAGGCTTGCACGAAACAATAAGCTATTTTAATAATTCCAATAGCCCCATTTCACAATACGCCTTCAACCAACGACACTCAGAAACTACCCGTTCACGCTAAGATCAATTTCGGGAGTTCTTCTCACCCAAATTCAATTCCGTAAAGTCGTACGGATTCCTTAACGACTTATCTAACTACTCATGTAATAAAAAACATAATTAGATCACCCAATTGCTAGCAGATTTCCCTGGATCAATGACTCCGATTTCGTCCAAATCTGGACTAGGTTGGAAAATTCCAAGTTACTACGAAAATGTTTTTCGGCCCAAAATTTTTCCCCATTGACTTTTCTATAACAACGGAACCTAGTCGTTACAATAGATACCAATTTACCCAACACTCGTCCCTGAGTGACAAAACTTAAGAAAAACAAGCTAAAGAAGGAATGAAGTAGTATCTGAATCGACGAACAATTGGGGATACTTGTCTCGCATGTCCCTCTCGATTTCCCAAGTAGCTTTCTCAACTGGATGATGCTTCTATTGAACTTTCACGAACTTAATCTCTTTAATGAATGTGGCCCTTCTCTCTAAGATGCCCAAATGTATGAATTTAGACTCCAAGGTCTGAATTTCCTTAGCCAAAAGGTCGCTTGGTTACACTCAAGAAAGATAAACTACCCATACTCACCGCTTTCCGACTCAAAGCGTCTGCCACCACATTAGCCTTGCTCGAATGGTATTGAATGGCTACATCATAATCCTTGAGTAACTCCATCCACCTTCTCTGTCTCAAATTCAAATCCTTTTGATTAAACACATGCAACAAACTACGATGATCAGTAAATACCTCACACTTAAACACCATACAGGTAATGCCGCCAGATCTTAAGAGAAAATAATACCGTTGCCAACTCCAAATCATGTGTTGGGTAATTCCTCTCATGTACCTTCAATTGATGCGATGCATAATCTATAACGTTCTTATCCTGCATTAACACAACACCCAAACCAGAATGTGAAACATCACAATAAACAATGAAATCTTTACCCTCAACCGGTAATGCTAGAATAGGTGCGGTGGTCAAAAGAGTCTTGGGCTTTTGAAAGCTCTCCTCACATTTTCAGTCCATTCAAATGGTATCTCATTTTTGGTCAAATTCGTCAAGTAAGTGGCAATAGAAGCAAAGTTCTTCACAAACCGACGATAGTAGCTAGCGAGCCCCACAAAACTCCTAACTTCCGTCACAGAGCTAGATCGAATCCAATTCTTAATCGCCTCAATCTTTTGAGGATCTACCATTACCCCTTCTTTTGACACTACATGTCCCAAAAATGCAACAGAAGTCAACCAAAATTCACTCTTAGAAAATTTCACATACAACCTTTGTTTTCCAAGAACACCCAGAACAATACGAAGATGGTCGGCATGCTCTTCCTCACTTTTGAAATAGACCAAAATGTCATCAATAAAGACTAACAAACGAGTCAAGAAATTGCTTGAACACCCCATTCATCAAACTCATGGAAGCTACAGACGCATTAGTCAAACCAAAAGACATAACTAGAAATTCAAGTGCCCATAGTGGGTTCTAAATGCCGTCTTGGGCACATCCTCAGGCCTAATTTTCAACTGATGGTAACCCGACCTTAGATCAATCTTAGAGAACACTGATGCACCTTGCAATTGATTAAAAAGATCATCTATTCGAGGCAAAGGATACTTGTTTCGAATAGTGACCCTATTCAATGTCGGTAATCTATACACATTCTCATACTACCATCATTTTTCTTAACAAACAAAACTGGAGCACCCCATGGGGAAGCACTAGGGCGAATAAATCCCTTATCAAGAAGTTCTTGGATTTGAGCCTTAAGATCTCTTAATTCTGCTGGGGCCATGCGATATGGAGGGATGGAAATTGGACGATTACCAGGTTCTAAATCAATGCAGAAGTCTATATCTCTATCCAGAGGCATACCATGCAAATCATTAGGAAACATTTCTGTAAATTCTGACACCACATGAATAGACTCAATAGATGGAGACTCAACCTCAACATCCCGAATATGAGCCAAATAAGCCAAACAACCCTGCTCTACCAGTTTACTAGCCCGAATGGAGGATATGATCTTAGCTTGCTTAGGCTTGTACACCCCTTCCCACTCTAACTTTTCCCTTCCCGAAATTTCTAGAGTTACAGACTTAGTATTACAATTAGGCACAACATAATAGGGGGACAACCAAGTCATGCCTAAGATTATATCAAAGTCAGTCATATCCAAAATCACCAGATCAGCCCAAGTCTGAAAGTCCTTAAACAAAATAGGAAAAGCACGATAGACATGGGTAACTATGACATACTTTCCAACTGGGTAGAAACATGGATGAGGGCTTAAAGTATATCACAAATCATAGCAAATTCTGAGGTAAATCGCATGAATACATATGAATTAGTAGAACCCGAATCAAATAACACATTAGCCATCCTGTCACTGACAAGAATAGTACCTGTGATCACTGCATCAGACACCTCTGCCTCATTCTTGCCCGGAAAGGTGTAACACTGAGCCCTATCATCGTGACGAGCGACTTCCCTGCCTGGCTGCACATTACCATAACATGCGTTACCATTTCCTCTACCCCCAAAGCCTCGCTGATTACCTCCTCACCCACCTTGTGAACGTCCTCTACCATTATTACCATTTCCCGTGGGTACCATTGCTCTAGTTTACTGCTGTGCGGAATCTAACACTTGTGGGTGGGCACAATCTCTCCTCATATGCCTAGGTTCTCCACAATTGTACCAAGTACGATCAAAAGATGGCCTACTGCCCGTCGAAGGCGCGTCTCCCTGGCTATCCTGAATCAAATTATGAGATGGAGTTCCTGAGTAGTTACCTGTAGAGCCGGGAAAAGCGAACTGAATTGGCTTGGCTGTAAGCGTTGGCCTTCCGGACCCCTTGGAGTAAGAACCTTGAAAGTTACCCGAGTTCTTGGCCCTTTTAGCCAATGTCTTAGCCTGACCGTCTCGCCTTACCCCCTCCACTTTCTTCACAAAGTCTGTTACCTCATTAAAGCTTCTCCTTGTAGAGGTCATATGAACAGCTAATACCTGCAACTCAGAATTCAGTCCCCTAATAAATAAACGGATCCTTTCCTCCTCAGTAGTCACCAATTGAGTAGCATATCTAGACAAAACATGGAACTTGGTCTCATAAGCAGCCACAAACATACTACCTTGTTCCAAAGCCATGAACTCATCATTCTTGTGGTCTCTCAAAGTCCTAGGCACATATTTCTCTAAAAACAGAGCATGAAATTGGGTCCAAGTGAGTGGAGGTAAAACTAAATATCTGCATTCTATATAAGCTCTCCACCACTACTTAGCTTCACCTTGAAGCTGAAAAGTCACAAAATCAACCTTATGCTGGTGGACAATTCCTAACTTATGTAGCCTCCATAGCAATCTAAGACAAACTCATAAGCATCTTCACTCTCAGAACCATGAAATACAAGAGGCTTTAGATTCAAAAAATTAGTCAACATCTCATGCTCATTACCAATCATAACAGAACCCAACAAAGGACGGAAGAGAGCATCATTACCTCCAGTCCCACCCACCTTGAGCGCAGTGCTAGCAATATGGGGATTAGTAGGATCTTGAGTTGCTTGAGCATAAGGAATCACTCCAGGACCAACCAACCTTTTCAGGAATGACATGATCTGTTGAGCTAACAACACCGGTAGTCTCAGCCTGAACCTCTTCCTCTTTTCCAACCTTCTTAACATTTTCAACCTCAATATCCTTTTCTATCTCTTCATGATGCACGGGAGAGGCCTCATTTTGGGGAGCATTTTCGACTGGTACCCCATCTCTAGTAGGCGCCACTCTTCCTTGGCCTCTACCCCTAGCCCTTCTACTACCCCTGCCTCGACCGCGAGCTCTCGCTGCAGATTCCTCAGCTGGAGCATTGACGGGAGCTACGGTCCTGACGTCATTGAATCTAGTATTAACTATCTGCAGTCAGATGAGTGAAGGAGGTTAGATACCAATTTGAATCGCCAGATACCAATTGGAATCAAGTTATAGTACGAAAGGAGACAAGAGAAAATAGAGAGATTTCCAAAACTCCTATAGCCTCTCGAAGAA
Organism: Solanum raphanifolium; assembly: GCA_036250405.1. NCBI lineage: Eukaryota > Viridiplantae > Streptophyta > Magnoliopsida > Solanales > Solanaceae > Solanum > Solanum raphanifolium. The sequence continues at coordinate 29,030 of JAJOOE010005460.1, read as the reverse complement.
AAGTAAAGGCGTCCCCGTACCGTACCGCAAGACTCTACTAGACTTGTTTTGGTACATTGAGATCAAAGAACCTAGGCTTTGGTACAAACTTTGTCATGACCCAGACCATCGTGATTAGCACCTACACTAATCTTCCGGTGGGAGAACCACTACTACAACCCAAACCAAACAACTAAGCCAAAAATACTGAAACATTTAAGTTACTAAATAGCTAAAGTCTGAAATTCCCATAAACTTCCAAAAGATCTAACAACTAAACAATGCGGAAAATACACCTAGAATCTGAAAGTCAATGTACCAAAACATCTAAAGTTCAACAAGTCTAAACAAGAAGGGATACAATCCCAAACTAATGAACTAATAACTAACTAGAAAGTCCGAGTCCGAAATGTGGACATAGACAGAAAGAGAACTCATGGCAGCCCGGAAGAACTAGCTCACCCTTGAATTCAAACGATCACTAATCTTCTAAGCGAGGTCTGTCAATAGCCGCTTGAAGATGCCCTATACTCAACAAAGAAAGAGCAAGTGCAATATCAGTACACAACCACAATGTACTAGTAGAATCACGCGACTATCCCACTAATTGTAACATATATAATTCAATACAACAATATAATCACAAGCATATATTGAACATATACAATATCATCATCATTTACGAACCACGAACAATTTCACATTTCTTAAGATACACAATTATGACAAGTCATTGGTCCTCTATGGAACCCAAACCCAAACAGTTAGTATACCGAAACGTGATACCCGATCCAATGATTATGCCAGAACGTGGCAACCGATCCCATAATTACGCCGAAACGTAGCAACCGATCCAAGTTAGTGTGTTGGAACGCAACACCCGATCCATTCAACAATTCACAATCACAAAGTACATTCTCATAATCATACAATCAAGTCATTATTCATGACATTGTTCATTCGTATAACCTCATTTACAACAAGAGTGAGCAATAATGCAACATTCGCATACATATATGTATCATAATGAAGCAAAAACAAACATACGTCACACAATCATAGAATCACAATCATCACCTACCTCGAAACAAGCTTGAAACCCTATGAAACTTGATCCTTCCCTTTTCGGATTCGTTACGCTTATTCTTGGTCTACAAACGATCAATATAATATTGGAATCAATAAACAATCACTTATTACTCAGATTACTAACAATTCTAACAACCCTAGATCATACCCATGATCCCAAGTATCCAAATTAGGGCTTTTCCCACCATAGTTTCTAGATCAAAACCCCCCCCCCCCCATCGATAATTACCCATTCGATTATGTTCTACATATTGAAAAATGGATTCGGGGAGTTAAAATCTTACCTTTAGCCTCAAGAATGGTGGACAACTGTCAATAAAAACCCTGGGTTTGTTCCTTGGCTCTCAAATTCAAAGATTGCCGAATAAAATGTTTTTGGGGTTTATTTACGACTTTAAGTCGCGTCTGGCCCGCCATAGTGGTCCCCTCCCCGCTACTACGGTCTCCCTGGCAAGTGAAATCACCGCCAAAGCCGCTTGCACGAAACAATGAGCTATTTTAATAATTCCAATACCCTCATTTCACAACATGCCTTCAACCAACGACACTTAGAAACTACCCATTCACGCTAAGATCAATTTCGGGAGTTCTACTCACTCGAATTCAATTCCTTAAAGTCGTACAAATTCCTTAACGACTTATCTAACTACTTATGTAATCAAAAACATAATTAGACCACCCAATTGTTACCAGATTTCCCTGGAACTCAATCTCCGATTTCATCCAAATCTGGACTAGGTTGGGAAATTTCAAGTTACTACGAAAAAGTTTTTCGGCCTAAATTTTCTCCCATTGGCTTTTCTCTAATGACGAAACCCAGTTGTTATATTTATCTATGTATTATATTGATTAATAATTTGAATATGTACATTTTAGTTTGATTAAAATAAAAATTTAATTAAAGTTATGTATTAGAAATATAAAATAGTTTCTCTCTAGAAAATAATATTAAAAGAACATTGATACTTGCCCTTTTTCGTAATTTGCCTCTCAAAAACACTTTTTAAAAAAAGATAGCCAAACACAAATTGCTTATCAAAAGCACTTTTAAAATAAATTTGCCAAACACAAATTACTTTTTTTGAGACTCACTTTTCAGAAAAGCCATTTTTAAAAAACACTTCTAGAAATAAGAAGTTTTTAGCAGCAATGCCAAACAATCTCTAAGAGAACCCATAACCAGAATTCCTTGTGTTCTTTAATGATGTAGTCTAAAACAATTTCAACATTTTCTTCAATTACATCCATAGTAACAAACCCAACTACTTCAGTGCAGGAGTCCTTGTGAAAGTAATTGTTGGGCCTAACTTACACCCAAAAGCTAGCTCAAAGGGAGGATGATTGTTCAAGCTTTATAAGGAATTCACCCATCTCATTAACCACTAATGTGGGACTTTTGTCATTCTTTAACACCCCAACTCACGCCTAGTGCTTAACATCTGGTGCGTGGACAATTTTTGATTTTTAGAGGTCCATCATTGGGTGAGATGGGTCATACTCTGATACCATGTGAAAATAGGTCTTAGGCCTAAGACCTAAATTCACAGTCCCAGGTGTATAGTAGGATCAAGGATTTATAGTGAAATATGACCCCTATGATTATTGAACTTTTTTCTCATGTTCTATTAAAACAATCTATCTACCTTTGAGTTAGAGATAAGGCTTGCGTACACTATTCTAGTATGTGTCAAAAGTATTTCTTTTCTTCTACACGGCGTCAATCAACAAATGTCATTTATATGGAAAGGAAAAAAGATCAAAGATTTAATGTTATTGGATTTGAGTAGTAGTTAATTGTTATCTACTAATGTGTAGGTTCTTTACATGGACGAGTATTTCCAAAGGCGTTCCTCCATTTTGCCCACAACACGATGACACTTCTATATCTGTCTAGAATTCCAGAGGAAGTGTTAAACAGAAAGTCAACAACATGCAGTAAGGGAAGAATTCATTACAGTTGCAAGGGAGCAACAAAAGAAGTAGAGGTACCATATGCAAATCATGTTATATATGTGCATTTTGTATTATTTCTGCATATGAATAAGTAGTTCAAACCGAAAACAATAAGTTCTGTTGAACTCACATATCTATCTTTGCTTTTCTGTATAATGAAGGAAGATAATCTCTTATAGCATTGAAAATTTTATATGGCAATTCCAACTCTTCTGGAATTACTAGAGGATGGCAAGCCCGTGCAAACACGGGCATTATGTAAATAAAGATATTTACAATTCAATTAATTTAAATTATATTTATTAAATACAATTCATTTGATTCAAGTATGATTTGTTATAATTCTATAATTTCGAGTTTAGGTCAATGGGTTGATGAATGCTTGATCTTCCATAAAATGAAGGGTTCAAATTTTAGTAGCGTTTTACCTTAACATTAATTACTTATTCCCTAAATTATTTTCCAAGAATTAATACTTGTTAGAAAAAATAATAGGAAATATAAGTGACGAAGAAGATGTCTTTGAGGCATGTAAAATCACTTTCTTTAAAGAGATATTGCCCGTATACATATTGAAAAATACAAACAAATCCCTATGGTATACAAAAATATCCTTTATTTATACATGCACATTTTTCTCAGACTACTTAAAGAGAATCTTTATATTTATAGAACTTAAAAGATGACTTTTCATAAGAGTCATGTTTTTTCATGAACATATGACTTTTCATAATTGTCATGTCCTTTCATGATCAAATGACTTTCATAAGAATCATATTCTTTCATGAAAATATGTGTCTATTTAATTTAACTATTCTATATATTACAAAATATCCAACAATACTAACATCAATTATTAGGGTTAATCTGGTAAAATAGTCATGTCAATCATTATTTTCTTAATGGATATGTCAAGTTCAAATGTGATAAGTAAAAAGTAAACGAAAAAGTATTAAAAAGAATTAAAAGGTAAATTAGTAAAAATACTCTTCAATAGTCATGTCAATCATTATTTTCTCAATAGAAATGTCAAGTTCAAATGCTATAAGTAGAAAGTAAACGAAAAAGTATTAAAAGAGTTAAAAGGTAAATTAGTAAAAACACTCTTTTTGTTTATGAGTTTTTATAAAGTGTGTAAATAAAAATATGAACAAATAATATGAAGGAATAGATTCATTAATAATTGTGCATAGATAATTTTTCTCTTAATATTATGCATATGGAATAAACCAAAAAAAAGTAAAAAAATAAATAACAACTAATCATGAAATGAAAAAGCACACATGTTGATACCTCAAAGTTAAATTCACTCTTCTATAATAGTAGAAAAATACAAAAAACTGATACCAAACATCTTTTTGGAAATCTATTTGTCTTACTTTTTAATTGTTTGTTATATATTCAAAATGACATAAAAAGTATTAGCTTGCTCAACAACTTAGAATATTTTAAAAACAAATAAAAAAAGTTGATCAATTCAAAATTTCATTTATGTCATATAAATTGAAACATAAAAAGTAACACATGGGCTCATATTGGCACAAACTTTGTATCTAGTTCAAATTATGAGTGTTGAAACTGAATTTATATATTTAACTAGGGATGACAAAATGGGTACCCATTCAAATTACCCATATTACCCAACTCATTTAAAATGGGTAAAAAATGAGTCACACACATATTGTTCATTTAAACGTGGGTAGTTAAATGAGTTAAATGGGTAAAATAGAATCATTTATAAAAGAAAGAATAGTGACATTAATATTTTTTTTAAGGTGTAGATGGTCAGGGTTTGGATTGGTGGGATATGGAAAAAATTCATTTTTTTTAAAACAATTTTTTTTGGGGAAGGGGATGAGGGGAGGGGTTGGTAGGGGGGTAATGGTGGTGGTGGGGGGTTGAAGTAGTACAAATTTAATTTAATTTTTGAGGCGTTGGGTGTGGGGGGATGGGGAGGGATTGGAGTTGGGGGTGGTGTGGGGTGGGGTGGGGGGGAGGCGTCGGCGTAGTGAAAGAAAAATTAGTTTTTGAGGCATTGGAGTTGAGGGTGGGGTGAGGTGGGCAGGTTACATTTAAAAAGTTTTAAGTATATTTTATTGTGGGGAATATGGGGGTGAAGAGTGGGGAAGAGATCTTGCTTTTGAATCTTTTAACATGATCTGTATAATAATATGGGTAAATATGGATATCCATATTATCCATTGGGTCTCATTTTTATCCATTTAAAATATGAGTCGAGTCGGTATTTTACCCATTTTTATTTAACTCGTTTTTGATCGACCCATATTCGACTCGACCTGCTCGTTTGCCGCTCCTATATATAACCAATCACATATTTGGATAACAATGTTAAAATGACTACATATATTTTCGAATGTCTTTTTTTCTCAAGAGTTACAAATTCAAAAGTATCTTTATAAAGAAAAGGAGGAATAAACAATGTGTGAAGAGCAAATTCAAATTTATTTATGCAAAAGGTATTTTAAGAATTAAATTAGAAAAAAAAACAATTAAGAATAGATTTTTTTTTAAAAAAAAATGGTTAAAATAAAAATGTTTATAAGTTTAACAATCATAAGTTGAGGTAGTGACGTAGCCACAATTTCTATTGAGAGGTTAAAAATATGAAAAATGAACACACAAAAAAGTCAAAGATGGTCTCTCTCTCTCTCTCTATATATATATATATATATATATATATATATATATATATATATGGCCTAGTACAAACACATCTATAAATATTTGTACAAAAAGCAACAGAAAACGTAATTTTAGCAAGGAAGCACATTGCATTGCATTATTGTACTAAAAATAATGTGTGTACAGTCAACATGTACAACACATACTTTTAGCTATAAAGGCTGGGACGAACACAACAATAGGCTGTTGTACAAAAAGTTACATGAATTGTACAATTGATGATTTTTATTTAGCCTCACACTTGTATTGCACTTCAATTGCAGCCCACAATTTTTCTTTTCCTAGGACCACCTGTCTCCCTTTTTACTATTTGGGATCTGGCTTCAATTCACTTCTATTTCCATTCTTCTTCTTTCTTTAGGTCTCCTTGTTATTATATCTCGTTCTTTGTTCCTGATTTTCCTCTACAAGTTGTTTGCCCCAAATTGGTCTGCTACCAAGATTCATGCTATCTATGGTCAATATTGGCTAGATTTTTCTTCATCTAATCTGGTGTATTTGTAAGTGTTCAGTCCTTTTGAATATAATTTTGTACTTTGATTTTTATATATATGTTTGTAATTGTACATGATTTACACATGTATCATGTTTCTTTGATGAATTTTGTCTTCGATTTCAACTAATTAGTGAATAATTAAACCACCTTATGAACATTTTTGAGCTGTCAAAGTTCATTGAATTTTAGTAGTGGATTGTGCACCCAAGGTATTTAATGGTATGAATGAGACATCATATTTTGACTATTCCGTTGTCTTTGTCCTTTTTGTGTTGCATTAGTGAAATTTCTGGGAGCTAATGAGCAAAGACTCTTCTTAACTTGTTTCACAATTCTACTTACTATCATCTTCCACATGCTAAAGATGCAAGGTATGATTGTTAATTACTTGTTACATATACTATCCTTGCTTTATTTTGATCAACAAAGAAATCTTGAGTATTGTTTAGTGGTACTATTATTTTTTTAATTTTGGTGCTCGGCATATTGTTCTACTTTCTCTTTAAATTGAGAATTAGTAGAACTGCAAGAATAGTCTACTATAGGCTGATTTTTGCATTTAAAAATTCTTAGGAACTAATTCAATTTATCCATCAACATTATTAGTCCCCTTTTCTTAATTCTTTTAGACATAAAAGAAAATATAGTGGGATAACTAATAGTGCATTGATATTGATAATATTACTGAATATAAATTATATAGACAACTTTTAAGTTATAAATTATATAGACAAATTTTCTTATCCTTTTTGTGTCACGACCCGAGTCTACACCCTGGACGTGACCGGCACTCAAGAATCAATGCTGGTCACCAAGGGAACCCTCATCCTGATTGACTACAAGCGGAAGACTAACTCAAGCATACAAAAACTTAAAACTGAATTAAATTTTAAACTCAAATACTCAACCTTTTAAAAAGTCTCTACAATACTCAAAAGAAAGTAAATATAGAAAACTCCTCAACTCTGTCTATCTATGAAGCCTCTACTATTACAGAAAGATATCAGGACAAGACCCACGACATCTCAAAACTACTAATTGTAAGGTAAAGGTGAAGTCCTCCAGAATATAAGAAGGCTCACCAAAGCTGAGGAATATCACATGACCTCAATGAAATGCCTGTTGATGATCCTGAGTATCCGTATCTGCATCATAGCAGGCCAAATGACGTCAGTACATGGAATGTACGAGCATGTAAAGGGAACGCTGCAACATAAGTATAAGCTCGAACTGATAATAAAGAAGACATACTCAACTCGACTTAGGAATTCTTAACTCAACTCAAGGATACACAGTTCAACTCAAGGATGCTCAACTCAACTCAGAATATTCAACTCAACTCATAATGAAAGCAACATTAAAAGATGCTATATACATGAAACTTTTAAAAAAGTAGATAATAACTCAAATGTATATGAAAATACAATAATAACTCTTTACTCTTAGTTGGGAGATTCTCTAACCGACAACCATCTCTATGAGATATATGATGATACACCGTCTCGCCCATGCTGCCAGAACTTTCCTATACCTTGCCGGAGTATAGGACATCCTCAACTAAGTGGATCCACTAAGCTACGCTTAAAAAGTAATAAAGAATCATTTAAAAAAGTATGACCCTTTACTCATGTTGGCATACATGGTTTATGAGGACTTTGAATTGTCTGAACTCGCCCTCATATCGGTGCTCAATACTACTCCCAATAATATAACTCATGCTCATACGTTTAAAAATATTTTCTCATCCTCAATCTTTGAGATTATTACTCAAATGGTTCTCTTAAAAGAGATAGTGCTCAAAACTCCTCATGAACTCATTTGGAAATCGAAGTATCCTCTCATTTTAAATGTAAAAAACATTTACTCTTGAGAATACTTAGTCCCCTTATATTCATTTTAAATAAAATGAAACTCAACTCTCCTCTTCCTTATACTCAATTACCCAAGTCTTTAAACAAATTATAAATAATTGTAAAAGACTTCTCAAAATAGAGTTCATTCCGAATTATCGACGGGAATAACTCAATTCAAGGGTTTCAATAACCATATATAAATTCAATACTCGGAACTCAATAACTTCAGAACTCAAGGACTCAATGATACTACTCATCTCAAGAATGCTTGACTTATAGGATTCATGCGGAATTATGGGCATGAGAGACTCAACTCAAGAACCTTTATGAATAACATATGGTAGTCCCCTAATTAGGAATATAATCTCAAAAGGGTTAGTGACTCAATACTCAAGAACTTAGAACTTAAAGATACTACTCCTCTCAAAGATACTGAATTTATGGAGTTCATGCAGAATTTTGGGCATGAACGACTCAACTAAAGGATCTCAATGATAATGTAGACTCATGAATACACTCTTCTCATTCTCCTGCTCACTTACTCAAGTCTTGAAATAAATTATAAGTAATTGTAGAAGGCTCCTCGAAATGACTCAAATGGACTTTCTCTAAAACTCTACCTCGAATTTGAAGTATGAATTCAAGGATTATGATTAGGATATTGGATCTCTCAATGATTAAATGAAGTTTAGATAGTTGAAAATAAGAAACGAGCGAAGACACAAACTGGAGGCCAGTGGCGCGACGCGGAAGATGAATTAAATTTTTGGTTATGAAATAATTTTTGAGGCAGAGTACTCCGTATCCTCTCCGCATTGCGAAGAGGGGATGACTATCTGAAGACTGAAAATCTTAAGAGTCTCTGCGATGCAGACCTGGGTACAATTATTTGCCCGATCTTTTCTTCTTCTCCCAACTCGATTCAATTCATACCCTACACAATTCTATGGTCCCATTCACAAATTTTCATAAACCCAAAACGTTTTTATTGAAACCCACACAAAACTCATTAAGAATAACATTCATTTGCAAAACCCTCACCTCAAGAACTCAACAACACTCCATTAATAAAGTGTGAAGCTAAACCTCAAGAATTCATCAGGAATCTCAATCAATCAACTTTAAAACGAATTCATGGATGAAATTTTACAGGATTGGCGTGAGGGTGAACAAACCCAACACTATGAAAGCTTACATACCTGGAAGAACAATCTTCTTGAAGAAACTTGAAGGAAAATCATAGAAGACGAACCCTAGCTTTAGCGTTTCTTGAATTTCTTGAGCGTAGAAGTTTAGGAGTGAATGAGAGGGTTTGATTTATGAAAACTGATTTTCTACATGTTTAGGGTAATTTAGATGACCTCCTAAGGGGTTTTTAGACTAAAATACCCTAAAATAAATAAATAAAATGATCTTGGAGTCGGAAATTTTTTCCAGCAGGCAGTGAGGTCCGTATTGGCTCCGTAACGAGGAGTCATCACAGAGCTGCTGCCAGGTTTTAGCGTCGTTAGTAAATCAGTCATAACTTTTTACTAAGGTCTCAGATATTAGCAAAGAGGACTTGAAGACATTTAATTTGATAGGTCTTCGGCCACCTAACTTTTTATGTGCTAATAGATATGGTCGTTTGAAGTTGACCTAAAACTTAAGAAAATGATGGGTGACTTGAGGGAACTTCTCTTTAATTATTTTTTTTTAAACTAGAGGTAATACATCTAATGACCTTAACACCTAAGAAAGTTTAAAATCACTCGAAAAAATTCCGTTCACAATGAAGAAGGGTTTGAGTCTTGGCTAAAAACAATTCGGGGTGTTACAATATCTCCCCATTGGGATCATTCGTCCTCGACTGACAGTTGGACTGGGAATGGAACAGGGTTAATCATACTATCTCTTCTGACTCATGAACTCTCCTACTAACATAGGCTGAACTGATTCATCGTAAGAGTTGGGACTCTCTATAGCACCCAAGTCAAGAACGATGTTGTTGTGAACATAGTCACGTTCTCTCTAAAGTTACCTTATTTGAAACAAAGGAATTCTGGGCATGAAGTAAGACTAGGAATACCTTACCCGGGGTAATGTGACTGCTAGTTGTTAAGCTTAACTACACTCCTCAACTACGCTCTTCTTTCTTTGTTACCATACCTTATTGGTTGCAACTCATAGCTCCCACAAGGTACATGACTTCTCTTACCAAGGTCTGAGTCTAATGGAATTCTCTTACTATATTCAAGATTAACCCAAATCCTATGGTTCAGGTTCTATACCTCCCTATAGGGAATCTCAGCCCAAGGATATTACTCCTAACCACCACAATCAACCAACATTGAGCTCATATCAAGTGTCACGACCTGAGTATACACCCTGGACTTGGTCGGCACTCCAAACTTAGCAAACTCGGTGGCGTTGGAAAGATAATTGAAGGAACTTTCATTGGATAGCTTATGGGCCACCTAACACATCCTGTACTGAAGGTTATGGTCATTTTAAGTTGACCCAAAACTTAGAAGAACCTAGGAATGATTTGAATGAACTCTCTTTAATTCTTTTTGGAACTCAAGGTGCATCTAGTGACCTTAACACTTAAGAAATTTTAAATTCCTTGGTAAAATTCTACTCACAACGAAGGATGGTTTGAATCTTAGCTTAGAATTTTTTCGGGGTGTTACAATATCTCCCCCTTGGGATCATTCATTCTCGAATGACGACTAGACTGGGTATGGAATGGGTTACTCTTACTAAGGTCTGCGTCTAATGGTATGCTCTTACTGTATTCATGCTTAACCCAAATCCTTAGGTTCAGGTTCTATACCTCTCTTTAGGGAATCTCATCCCAAGACTAATACTCTTTACCACCAAATTAGGCTCATATGAAGAACCACCTAATGTTTAACAACACCACCTTCAAGCTTAGTACTCTAACAACTCCATTACTTACATGACCTCTGAAAAGATATATCCCATACTCTCTGGAACTCATTACTATCTTATTCTCAAACACTTTACTTAATTTCTCATCTTGTCATCTCCTTCTTAGGTCTAACACTGACACTTGAAAGCTATGGACTTATTCCATTATCATTAACTGGTCTACATCCTCTTTTACTCTAACACTCGGGAGAAGTTTATCTAATGACTACCGAACTCTCCATAAGCAGGTACTAAGACCTCTTTCTAAGGTGTCTCTCTCAACCTCTTATGATTACATACCCTCTCGGCACACCTTTTAATGCTCTTGTTACTCTTGTGACTTAGCCACACTTCACTACTCTTATCTAAGGGTTGGGGTCTCTCACTTGTACCACTCATATTTATTGCAGCTAATCACCTCAATTCCTCACCTACTCTATGCCAAGTCTTCTAGATCAAATCTCAAGACTAACATCATCACCCTTATGTTTCCATCCTTTTGATCAAGATACCCATCTCAAATTCAAGCTTAATGGTTATTACTAAACCTAAATATCCATACTACTGCTCGCTTACTATGCTATACCTTATTACTTGATTAGTTCTATAACCTTCTGAACATCATGACCCTCTCAAAAAAATCATAACCTTAGCTTAGATCTATCACTTTATGAATACCTTTGCTCTTCTATTCGACACTCACACTTGGTCATTTCCTACACAATGACATTTCATCACAATCTCCTTTCTAGCTAAAATATGCTCTACCTCCTATGATGGAATCTTCACAACTCATCACTTCCTAGTCTACCTATAAGGGAAAACTCCTCATTAATAACTTACTAGGTGCATGACTATAATAACATAATCTGCCCCATTACTATCTCTCTTTCATAGATTACTTTACCTCTGCATACTTTCCTCTAACTCTGGGCACTTTCACTACTATTGCTCATGATCTTGTAACTTATGCTACCTTTTTGGGTGAAAATACTACCCAAGCTCTAAACATACTTCCTCATAAGGATCTTAGCTGAAACAAGGCTTAAGGAAAAGAGTACAACTCCCTTTTTAGCTCAAATGTATGATTCACATGAATATGAGTGCATTCCTCTAAAACTCAACACTTAACTCACTCATGGGCTTCTCTCAAGCCCCTCTGGAGTCTCATGATTTCCTCAAGATTTTGCTAAGAGTAACTCATCGATAAGGGACTAACTTTTATTTTCAACCACCTCTAGTATGATGGGTAGTTGAATGAATCTGAGAGCTGCATGAGTATGAATAAATCTCAATGACATAGCTCTATTGCACGATTAAGAGTATGAAAGATGGGAAAATCTTCTTAAATGTCTGTAGTCCCTCATTTATAGAAGTGAGGCCCTCACAACCATAAACAAGACCCTACTTGACACGGCTTCATAGACACCCTAGGACTCTTGAACTCTGTGCTCTGATACTAAGTTTGTCACGACTCAAGTCTACACCCTGGACGTGGCCGGCACTCGAAACTTAGCAAACTCGGTGACGTTGGAAAGATCATTCAAGGACCTTTCATTGGATATCTTATGGGCCACCTAACACATCCTGTACTGAAGGTTATGGTCATTTTAAGTTGACCCAAAACTTAGAAGAACCTAGGAATGACTTTAATGAACTCTCTTTAATTCTTTTTGGAACTCAAGGTGCATCTAGTGACCTTAACACTTAAGAAATTTTAAATTCCTCAGTAAAATCCTACTCACAACGAAGGATGGTTTGAGTCTTAGGTTAAAAAATTTCTGGGGTGTTACATCAAAAACCACCTAATGTTTAACAAAACCACATTCAAGCTTAGTACCTTAACAATTCCATGGACTCCTACTAACTAGCTCCTTAAGAAGTTCTCATTCTCTCATCATCCCTGCCATACCAACTAGAATTTCCTGCATTACTACTCGGAACCAACTAAGGGCTCTCAGTTAACTATTTCTCATAGTAAAACCTCCTCCTCCTCTTCCTCCTCATTTGGAACCTTAGATGGAATTATCACACCATCATCATCACGATAAGACATTAACCTTCCCCTTCTAACATCACTCTACTACTAAAAAGATCTTTGAAAAGATATCTCCCATACTCTTTTGAACTCATTACTATCTTATTCTCAACACTTGACTTGATTTCTCATCTTATCATCCCCACTTAGGTCTAAAGCTGACACTTGACATCTATGGACCTATTCCCTCGTCTCTAAACTGGTTTACATCCCCCTTTACTCTAACACTCGGGAAAGGTTTATCTCATGACTACCAAACTCTCCATAAGCAGGTACTAAGACCTATTTCTAAGATATTTTTCTTGCCTCTTCTCATTGGATCCCAAGGCTTCTTCATCTAACTCTTTAAGAAAATTACAGTTGCACCAGCCTATCCCATATTGGCAGCTCAATTATACAACCTAGGCACAAAAAAAAATCATAACCTCAATTGGGACCTCGTCTGGCTACATACCATCTAGGGTATACCTTTTACTAATCTTCCTTCATTTCTCTCATTTATGAGTCATAATACCACATTTTCATTCCAAAGTACCACTTTGATTTCCTCACCTATTTCAGGTCAAACCTACTAGATCAGATCTCAAAACCAACACCATCACCCTGATGTTGCAATCTTTTGATCATGATGATCATCTCAAATTCAAGCTTAATGTTTACTACTAAACATGGATATCAATATGATTGCTTGCTTACTATACTAACTTACAACTACTAGATAAAAATTAAGAAACACTCGCACACTAAAACCTTATGACAAGTAGTCAATCTTTATCTCTGAGTCTTCATACTTATAATTTACCGTCACACTTCCTTTCTCAACTCAAGTACTATATACCGATTCGCTATACATCATTGCCTAGTTAGTTCTATAACCCTTTGAATATTATGGGCTTCCCCTTAAAAAATCATGAACCTAATTTAGAGCTATCACCTCATGAATAACCCTGCTCTTTAATTCAGCACCTAGACTTAGTCGTTACCAACACAATGAAACCTCATTATAAACTCCTTTCTAGTTAAAATATACTCTTACTCATCCTAACTTGTAACTGTTCTTCTACCTTATATCATGAACTATAAACAAGATTAGTATCCCTTAATCTACTCATATAAGAAAACTCATCATTAATAACTTGCTGGGTGCATGACTATAATAACATAACTTGCCTCATCGCTACCTCCCTTTCTTAGATAACTTAACCTCTGCATGCATTCTTCTAATTTAAGGGAACCTTCACTACTACTGCTCATAATCTCGTAACTCATACTACCTTTTTGGCTGAAAATACTACCCAAGCTCTAAAACGCACTTCCTCATAAGGATCTCAGCTGAAACAACATTTAGAGAAGAGAGTACATCTTGCCTTTAGCTTGAACGCATGATACATATGAATATCACTCACGGGCTTCTCTCAAGCCCTTTCTGCAGTCTCATGACTTCCTTAAGACTTTTGTAGAGAGCAACTCATCGATAAAAAACTGACTTTACTTTTCAAGCACCTCTAGTATGAGGGGTAGTCAAATGAATATGAGAAACGCATGAGTTTGAATAAGCTCCTTACGACATAGTTCTATTGCATGATTTAGAGTGGGAAAGAAGGGAAACTTTTTCTAAATGTCTATAGTCCCTCATTTATAGAAGTGGAACCCCTACAACCATAAATAGGATCCTACTGAAACAGCTTCATAGACACCCTAGGACACTTGAACCATGCTCTAATACCAAGTTTGTCACGACCCGAGTCTACACCCTGGACATGGCTGACACTCGAGAACAATTGTTGGTCCGCAAGCGAACCCTCATCCTGGATGACTACAAGCGGAAGACTAACTCAAGCATATAAAAGCTTAAAACTAAATTAAATTTCATTGAACTCAAATACTAAACCTTTTAAAAAGGTTGTAAAATATTCAAAAGAAAGTAAATACAGAAAATTCCTCAACTCTGTCAATCTATGAAGCCTCTACTATCAGAAGGATATCGGGACAAGACCCACGACATGTCAAAACTAGTAATTGTAAGGTAAAGGTGAAGTCCTCTGGAATACTAGAAGGCTCACCAAAGCTGACTGAAATATCTCATGACCTCATGTGTAATATATGGTAGTCCCATAATTAGTAATATAATCTCAAAAAGGTTAGTGATTTGATACTCAAGAACTTAGAACTCAAAGATACTATTGCTCTCAAAGATACTTAATTTATGGAGTTCATGCGGAATTCTGGGCATGAACGACTCGGCTCAAGGATCTCAATGATAATGTAGACTCATGATTACACTCTCTCATTCTCATGCTCACTTACTCGAGTCTTGAAACAAATTATAAGTAAATGTAGAAGACTCCTTGAAAAGACTCAAAGGGACTTTCTCCAACTTTACTCTTAACTCTACCTCAAATTTGAAGTATGAATTCAAGGATTATGATTAGGATATGGGATCTCTAAATGATTAAATGAAGTTTATATAGTTGATAACAAGAAATGAGCGAAGACACAAACTGGAGGTCACTGGCGCGACGCGGATGATGAATTAAATTTTTGGTCGCAAAATAATTTTTGAGGCAGAGGACTCCGTATCCTCTCCGCAACGTGGAGAGAGGGTAACTATATGAAGACTGACAATATTAAGCGTCTCCGCGAAATAAACTTGGGCACAATTATTTTCCCGATCTTTTCTTCCTCTCCCAACTCGATTTAATTCATACCCTATGCAATTCTATGGTCCCAATTCATGAATTTTCATAAACCCAGAACGGTTTCAATGAAACCCACACAAAAACTATTAAGAATAACACTCATTCGCAAAACCCTCACCTCAAGAACTCAACAACACTCCATTAATAAAGAGTGAAGCTAAACCGCAAGAATTCATCAAGAATCTCAATCAATCAACTTTAAAATGAATTCATGGATGAAATTTTACATGATTGGTGTGAGGGCGAACAAACCCGACACTATGAAAGCTTACATACCTAGAAGAACAATCTTCTTGAAGAAAATTGAAGGAAAATCTTGGAAGATGAACCCTAGCCTTAGCGTTTCTTGAATCTCTTGAGTGTAGAATTTTAGCAGTAAATGAGAGGGTTTGATTTATGAAAGCTGATTTTTCTACATGTTTCGGGTAATTTAGATGACCTCCTAAGGGTTTTTAGGACTAAAATACCCTTAAAGAAATAAATAAAATGAGCTGGAAGTTGGAAAAAAATTTCCAGCAGGCAGTGAGGTCTGTATTGGCTCTGTAACGCTGAGCTATCACAGAGCTGCTGCCAGGTTTGGGCGTCGTTAGTAAATCAGTCATAACTTTTTACTCAGAGCTCGAATTTTAGAAAAAATTGAGGCGTTTTAAGGAGGACTTGAAGACCTTTAATTTGATAGGTTATGGTCCACCTAACTCTTTATGTTCTACAAAGATATGGTCGTTTGAAGTTGACTCAAAATTTAAGAAAGTGATGGGTGACTTGAACAAACTTCTCTTTGATTTTTTTTTTGAACTAGAGGTGTTATATCTAGCGACCTTAACACCTAAGAAAATTTCAAATCACTTGGAAAAATTCCGTTCACAATGAAGAAGCGTTAGAGTCTTAGCTAAAAAATTTCGGGGTGCTATATTTTGTTTTGTTGGTCTTTCATGATATGCATTTCTTTTTCTTATCATTCTTTTCTTTGAAACTGAAATTTTAATATATAAAACAGTACTCCCTCCATTTCAAAAAGATTGACCTCCTTTCCTTTTTAGTTTGTTTAAAAAAGAATGACCTCTTTTCCTTTTTTGTCTGTTTAAAAAAGAATGACCTCTTTCTTTTTTTGGTAACATTTTAATTTCAGCTTTCCACGTGGAATGTTTAAAGCCACAAGATTGAAGGGCAATTTAGTACATTTGACATAACTTTAATTTAGGACCACAAGATTCAAAAGTCTTCTTTATTTTCTAAAACTTCGTGCCAACTCAAACCAGGTCACTCTTTGTGAAACGGAGGGAGTATCTCTTTTATAGTTTGGAAATAATCTATATGAACCTCCTGCACTCTGTGACTGAAAATGTAGAACGTACCTAAGAGTACATCAAAGGAATAATTACTAAAATAATTCATTATAATGTTATTATACTCTAACTGTCAGTCTACGAAAATTGCCACATTAAGAAATAAAAGTGTTTATTCTCTTGAATATAAGTGGAGTTAATAATTTATTATAGTCAACGAAATCTGTTGAGGAAGCATTCTTTCATGTTCAACATTTGGTATTTCTGATTTAGACAATAGTTACTTGACTAAAATTGAGCGGCTGTATTCTTTAGTGGTGAGTCTACATCTTCTGTTTTATGATATCCAAATAAAAGAGGTAAAAGTGTTGATTTTTGTGACTTAAGAAAGTTTATGCATTATTACTTTTTGAGTTTAATTAATTTTCTATGAACAAATATCATTCTATGAAAATAACGAAGGGCCAAAATGTCAATTTTACTAGATCATATTTATATTATATCCCAATATAATTTTCTTATTATAATTTGATTAGCATGCATGTCATTATGAAATGCCAGATAATCCAGTGGTAGGTTTATTGACTTAGTGCCAAAAAAATTGTATTTCTAACTCTATTTCTTCAGTAAACTAAGCAAGTCTAGATATTTGTCAAACATACTGAAGTAGTTGATGTGATTTCTGAAATAGAAATGACTTGTCTTTAAGAAGATTCAGTGACTTTGAGCTTGGTCTTAATCTTGGCAAAGAGGTTGATTTCCAAATTAGACATGACAGAAGGATAGGAGAAAATTGTTTCATAAAGTTCATGAATGATGGAATAGAATATGAGACTGAAAGTTTACACAACAAAGAAACACAATCATTTACCTTAAGCTGCTTGGAACCATCACTGGCAGATGATCCAGAAACTTCAATCCAGGTCTTTGAGACCGACAACATGAACACTGTGTAGAAAAGAGTGTGGAATGGATGTGACACCATTTTCTCCAAGCTGAAATACATAAAAATAGTTGATAGTCAGTGACATTTACAAAAGAAGCATTAAAAAGATGATATGATGCTAAACCTAGACTCGTGAAGAACTTTTACACAAAATAGAGATTGATTAGCTGAAGAAAATGGGAACAATACCTTGATGGCACAGTAACGATGTAAGCAAGATCAGCTACTAGAACATACTATCGAGAATATTCAGATTGTGGTTTCACTACATATGATTCTTTTCTAGGTATGAAGGGTGAGCCAATGTATTTTTATCTGTAGTGTATCTGCAGATTCCCTTTTTTAATCAATTCAATAAGTTAATTTAATGTTTAGTTCGGTTAACTTCACACATTCTTAACTTCATTACTTATTATAGTGGATGACGTCGTGAATTTGGTTCTTGATAGAGTGATGTCTAGGATCCACAAGTTTTTTCAATGGTTTAAGAGAGAAAATTGAACTTCTAAACTTCTCTTAAATTGCAATTGTTCAGCCACTTGAGGAAGAAAGCCAGCCGTGACCTTATAGATTTATTTACAAAAATAATCATTAAGCATTCATTCTTTGTTCTTTCCCTGTTAACATGTGTATTGGCGCCTTTTTTTTTTCCAGCAAACCATGGGTACCCTCAATTTGAGGAACCCACCATTAGCATCACTTAAGACTCCAAAGAGCAAGATTCGGTCTCGCTGCTTGGAAGCTTCAAAAGGCCTTTGTAGTTCTCTTTCTTATTTTCTTATGTTGAATTTTCCAGCTTTCCTTGATTCCTTATACTTTCAATTTTAGGATTGTAACGACCGGTTCCCGTCATCATAGAAAAGCCAACGGAGAAAATTTTTGGGCCAAAAAACTTTTTCGTAGTAACTAAGGATTTTCCAACCTAGTCCAGATTTGGATGAAATCGGAGTCAGTAAGGTCTAGGGAAATATGATAACAATTGGGTGATCTAATTATGATTTTGATCATATGAGTAGATAGCTAAGACGTTAAGGAACCCGTACGACTTTACGGAATTAAATTCGGGTGAGTAGAACTCCCGAAACAGATCTTAGCGAGAACGGGTAGTTTTTGAGTGTTATTGGTTGAAGGTGTGTTGTAGAATTGGGGTATTGGAATTATCAATTTTGCTCACTGGTTCCGTGTAAGCCGCTAAGGTGGGATTTTCCCGCCAGGATGGGGAGGGTACCGATGTGGCGGGACAGACGCGACTTAAAGTAAGAAATAAACCCCAAAAATGATTTATTCTGCAATTTTTCAAACTTGAGAGCTAAGGAACGAACCCAAGAGTCTTCTTTACAGTTTTACACCATTCTTGAGGCTAAAGTAAGGTTTTAACTCCTCGAATCTATTTTTTGATCTGTAGAATGTAATTTAATGGGTAATTATCGATGGGGGAGGGTTTTGATATGAAATTTAGGGTGGAAAAAGCCCTAATATGGGTATGGGGATCAAGGATTTGACCTAGGATTGGTATTATTGATATAATCCAGGTAATTAGGTGTCGTTTATTGATCCTTGCAATAATGTGATTATTTGTAGACCAAAAACAAGCAGAACGAATTCGGAAAGGGAAGAACAAGGTTTCTTAGGGGTTTCAAGCTTGTATCGAGGTAGGTGATGGTTGTGATTTCATGATTGTGTGATATATGTTTGTTCTTGCTTTATTATGATACATATATGTATGTGAATGTTACATTATTGATCACACTAGTTGTAAATGAGGAAAGATGATTGTATGTATGCCATGAATCATGACTTGAATGCATGATTATGATATTGTACTTTGTTATTGTGATTGTGGCTTGTTGAATGGATCGAGTGTTGCGTTCCAACACACTAACTTGGATCGGTTGCCATGTTCCGGGATAAACTTTAGATCGGGTACCACGTTTCGATATACTAACAGTTTGGGTTTGGGTTTAATGAGAGAACCAATGACTTGACATAATTGTGTATCTTGAGAAATGGGAAATTGTTCGTTGTTCGTAAATGATGTCGATATTGTATGTGTTTGGTGTATGCTTGTTATTATTATGCTGTAATGACTTACTTATGTTGCCCTTAGTAGGATAGCCACGTGATCCTACCAGTTCACTGTGGTTGTGTACTAATACTTCACCTGCTCTTTCTTTGTTGAGTATAGGGCATTTTCATGCGGCTATTGAAATACCTCGCTTAGAAGATCAGTGATCGTTCGAATTCAAGTGTGAGCCAGTTCTTCCAGGTTACCATGAGTTCTCTTTTTGCTCAGTCCATTTCATTCGTACTTAGACTTTCTAGCTACTTATTAGTGCATTAGTTTGGGGTTGTAGCCCTTCTTGTTTATGCTTATGGATCTTGTTAAAGTTTTGGTACATTGACTTTCAGGTTCTAGGTGTTACTTCCGCATTTGTTTAGTTGTTAGACTTTTGTTTGGAGTTAATGGGAACTCCCTATTTCCTTTCTTGGCATTTAACTTGCTTCCGTAACTTAAATGCCTTAGTATTTTGATTAGAGTTGGTTAGCTAATTAGTATTAATGGTTCTCCCACCGGAGAGTTAGTGTGGGTTCCACTCACGACGGTATGGGTCATGACAAAGTTGGTGTTAGAGCCTAGGTTCGTTGATCTCGATGTACCAAAACGAGTCTAGTAGAGCCTTAGCTCCACAAATTATGTCGTTCTTGAAAGGATTTGTTGGTTCAGGAGTGCTTCCCTCTGTTCAAGCAGCTCAGGCTCCCGCCTATCCCCCTATTGCTAACACTGCCCCAAGGTAGGTGGAACTGGAGGTACTGATGCTTTGTTTCATCCTTTGTTGGTCCTGTTATGACTTGTAATGAGCATGAAATGTTGACTAAATTTTTGAAGCTAAAACCTCATATATTTCTTGGTTCTGAGAGTGAAGATGCTTATGAGTTTATTTTAGATTGCTATGAGAGGCTTCATAAGTTGGGGAATTGTCCATCAACATGTAGTAGAGTTCGTGACCTTCCAGCTTCAGGGTGAGGCTAAGTAGTGGTGGAGAGCTTATGTGGAATGCAGATCTTCAAATTTACCCCCACTCTCTTGGACTCAGTTTCATGCTCTGTTCTTAGAAAAGTATGTACCCCGGACTTTGAGAGATCGTAAGAAAGACGAGTTCATGGATTTGGAGCAAGGTGGTATGACTATGGCTGCTTATGAGGCTAAGTTCCGTACTTTGTCTAGATATGCTACTCAATTGGTGACTACTAAGGAAGAGAGGATTCTTCTGTTTGTTAGGGGACTGAATTCTGAGTTACAAGTATTTTCTGTTCATATGAACGTGACAAACTTTGTGAAGAAAGTGGAGGGGGTGAGCCAAGACGGTCAGGCTAAGGCATTGGCTAAGAAAGCCAAAAATTCAGGCAAATTTCAAGGATCTTACTCCAGAGGTTCAGGGAGGCCAACACTTGCAACCCGACCAATTCAGTCTGCCATGCCCGCTTCTATAGGTAATTACTCTAAAACTCCACCTCAGAATTTGATTTAGGACAGTCAGGGAGTCACACCTTCAGCGGGAAACATGCCATATTTTTATCGTACTTGCTACAATTGTGGAGAACCTTGGCATATGAGGACAGATTGTCCCCACCTGCGCATGATGGATTCCGCGCAACAGCAGGCTAGAGTAGTGGTTCTTGCGGGAAATGGTAATATTGGTCGAGGACGTCCACAAGGAGGGCGAGGAGGTAATCAACGAGCCCGTGGGGGGTAGATGAAATGGTAACGAATGCAGAGGTGCAATGCATCCAGGAAGGGAAGTTGCCCGTCACGATGATAGGGCTCAGTGTTATGCCTTTCCGGGCAAGAACGAGGCAGATGCGTCTGATGCGGTGATCACAGGTACTATTCTTGTCTGTGACCGGATGGATAATGCGTTATTTAATCCAGGTTCTACTTATTCTTATGTATCCGTGCTATTTGCCTCAGAGTTTGATATGATTTGTGATATACTTGATGCCCCATCCATATTTCTACTCCAGTTGGAGAGTCGGCCATAGTCACCCATGTCTATTATGCTTGTCCTATTTTGTTTATGGGTTTTCAGACTTGGGGCTGATTTGGTGATTTTGGATATGACTGACTTTGATATAATCTTAGGCATGACTTGGTTGTCCCCCTATTATGCAGTGTTAAATTGTAATACTAAGTCTGTAACTCGAGAAATTTTGGGAAGGGAAAAATTAGAGTGAGAAGGGGTGTACAAGCCTAAACAATCTAAGATCATATCCTCCATTCGGGCTAGGAAACTGGTAGGGCAGCGTTGTTTAGCTTATTTGGCTCATATTCGAGATGTTGAGGTTGAGTCTCCATCTATTGAGTCTATTCCCGTGGTGTCAGAATTTAGAGAAGTGTTTCCTACTGATTTGCCTGGTATGCCTCCGTATAGAGATATAAATTTCTGCATAGATTTGGAACCTGGTACCCGCCCCATTTCTATTCCTCCATATCGTATGGCTCCGACAGAGTTAAGAGAGCTTAAGGCTCAAATCCAAGAGCTTCTTGATAAATGATTTATCCGTCCTAGTGCTTCCTTGTGGGGTGCCGCAGTTTTGTTTGTTAAGAAAAAAAATAGTAGTATGAGAATGTGTATAGATTACTGGCAATTGAATAAGGTCACCATTCGAAACAAGTACCCATTGCCTCGAATAGATGATCTTTTTGACCAATTGCAAGGTGCATCAGTCTTCTAAAAAAATGATCTAAGATCTGGTTACCATCAATTAATAATTAGGCCTGAGGATGTGCCTAAGATGGCGTTTAGAACCCGCTATGGGCACTACGAGTTTCTAGTTATGTCGTTTGGGTTGACTAATGCGCCTGCAGCTTTTATGAGTTTGATGAATGGTGTATTCAAACCATTTCTTGATTAGTTTGTTATAGTCTTTATTGATGATATTTTGGTCTATTAGAAAAGTGAGGAAGAGCATGCCGACCATCTTCGTATTGTTCTGCGTGTTCTTGGGAAATAAAGGTTGTATGCAAAATTTTCTAAGTGTAAATTCTGGTTGACTTCGGTTACATTTTTGGGGCATGTAGTTTTGAAAGAAGGGGTAATGGTAGATCCCCAAAAGATTGAGGCGGTTAAGAATTGGGCTCGGCCTAGCTCTGTGACAGAAGTTAGGATTTTTGTGGGGCTCGCAAGCTACTATCATTGATTTGTGAAGAATTTTGCTTCTATTGCCATTCACTTGAACAAAAAAGGAGATACTATTTGAATGGACTGAAAAATGTGAGAAGAGCTTCCAAAAGCTCAAGACTCTTTTGACCACCTCACCTATTTTAGCATTATCGGTTGAAGGTAAAGATCTTATTATTTATTGTGATGCTTCACATTCTGGTTTGAGTGCTGTGTTGATGCAGGATAAGAATGTTATAGCTTATGCATCGCGTGAATTGAAGGTGCATGAGAGAAATTATCCAACACATGATTTGGAGTTGGCAGCGGTAGTATTTTCTCTTAAGATCTAGCGGCATTACCTCTCTGGTGTTAAGTGTGAGGTATTTACTGATCATCGTTGATTGCAGTATGTGTTCACTCAAAAGGATTTAAATTTGAGACAACGAAGGTGGATGGAGCTACTCAAGGATTATGATATGACCATTCAATACCATTCGGGTAAGGCTAATGTTGTGGCAGATGCTTTGAGTCGGAAGGCGGTGAGTATGGGTAGCCTAGCTTGCTTGAGTGTAACCAAGCGACCTCTGGCTAAAGAAATTCAGACCTTGGAGTCTAAGTTCATGCAATTGGGTATCTCAGAAAATAGAAGGGATGTTAGCTAGCATTGAAGTTAGGGTCACGTTCATTGAGGAGATCAAGGCCAAACAATTTGAGGATGGAATTTTAAATGAACATAAGAAGAAGACTGTGATTGGTAAGGTACAAGAGACCACTCTTGATACGGAAGGTGTGTTCAGTTTTAAAGTAAGGATTTGTGTTCCTAGAATAGATGACTTGATTCAGAAACTGTAGACAAAATCCCATGGTTCGCGATATTCCATTCATCCGGGTGTGACCAAGATGTATCGAGATTTGAAGCAAATTTATTGGTGGCCGAGCATGAAGAAAGACATAACGGAGTTTATGGCTAAGTGTCAAAATTGCCAAGAAGTAAAGTATGAACATCAAAGGCTTGGAAGGTTGCTTCAAAGAATGCCAATTCCGGAATGGAAGTGGGAAATGATAGCCATGGATTTTGTGGTTGGTCTTCCCAAGGCTTTGGGGAAATTTGATTCTATTTGGGTAGTGGTTGACCGATTGACTAAGTCAGCCCATTTTATTCCGGTAAGAATAGATTATAATGCTGAACAATTGGCTAAGGTGTATGTGAAAGAGATAGTGAGGTTGCATGGGGTGCCCCTTTCTATCATCTCAGACAGTGGTACCCAATTCACATCCAAGTTTTGGAGGAAGTTGCATGATGAATTGGGCACACAACTAACTTTTAGTATAACATTCCATCCGCACACGGACGGACAATCATAGAGGACTATTCAAGTGCTAGAAGACCTGTTGAGGGCATGTGTGATTGATTTTGGAGGGAATTGGGATAAGTTCATACCTTTGTGTGAGTTCTCCTATAATAATAGTTATCACTCCAGCATTGATATGGCACCATTTGAGGCAGTTTATGGGAGGGGATGTAGATCACCCATATGATGGTTTGAGGCTGGAGATGTGAAACCTTAGAGGGTTGATTTAGTGAAGGATGCTCAAGATAAGGTGAGAAGCATCCAAACTAAGCTTCTAGCGGCTCAGAATAGACAAAAGAAGTATGCGGATCATAAGGTAAGAGACATGTCATTTCAGACTGGTGAGAATATTCTTCTTAAGGTATCACCCATGAAAGGGGTGATGAGATTGGCAAGAAGGGCAAGCTAAGTCCGCGATACATTGGTCCCTTTGAGGTTCTTGAATGTGTAGGGCCCGTGGCCTATAGATTGGTTTACCGCCTAACCTATCGGGAGTTCATCCGGTATTTCATGTATCTATGTTGAAGATATATCATGGTGAAGGAGATTACATTGTTAAATGAGACTCCATTGTGTTAGATAAAGACCTACAATATGAGGAGGAACCGATTGCATTTCTTGATCGTGATGTGCATAAGTTGAGGACCAAGGAGATTAAGTCCGTGAAAGTCCAATGGAAGCATCGTCCCATCGAGGAAGATACTTGGGAAATCGAGAAGGACATGTGAGACAAGTATCCCCAGTTGTTCATCGATTCAGGTACTACTCCATTCTTTCCTTAGCCTATTTTCCTAAGTTTGTCACTCTGGGACGAGTGATGGATAAATTGGTATCTATTGTATCGACCGGTTCCCGTCGTTATAGAAAATTCAACGGGGAAATTTTTTGGGTCGAAAATCTTTTTTGTAGTAACTTAGGATTTCCCAACCTAGTCCAAATTTGGACGAAATCGGAGTTAATATGGTCTAGGGAAATCTGGTAACAATTGAGTGATCTAATTATGATTTTGATCATATGAGTAGATAGCTAAGATGTTAAGGAACCTGTACGACTTTACAAAATTGAATTCGGGTGAGAACTCCCGAAACTGATCTTAGCGTGAACATGTAGTTTCTTAGTGTCATTGGTTGAAGGTGTGTTGTGGAATTGGGGTATTGGAATTATTAATTTTGCTCACTGGTTCCGTGCAAGCCGCTAAGATGAGATTTTCCCGCTAGGGCGGGGCCGCTGTAGCAGGGAAAGTACCGCTGTGGTGGGACAGACGCGACTTAAAGTCGGAAATAAACCCCAAAAATATTTTATTCTGCAATTATTTTGAACTTCAGAGCTAAGGAACGAACCCAGGAGTCTTCTTGACAATTTTCCACCATTCTTGAGGCTATAGGTTAGGTTTTAACTCCCCGAATCCATTTTTCGATCCATGAAACGTATTCTAATGGGTAAATATTGATGGGGGAGGGTTTTGATATGGAATTTATGGTGGAAAAAGCCCTAATCTGGGTATGGGTATGAAGAGTTTGACATAGGATTGATATTATTGATATAATCCGGGTAATTAGGTTTCGTTTATTGATCCTCGCAATATTGTGATTATTTGTAGACCGAGAACAAGCGGAACGAATCCGAAAAGGGAAGAACCAGGTTTCTAAGGGGTTTCAAGCTTGTTTCGAGGTAGGTGATGGTTGTGATTTCATGATTGTGTGATATATGTTTGTTCTTGCTTCATTATGATACATGTATGCGAATATTACATTATTGATCACACTAGTTGTAAATGAGGATAGATGATTGTATGTATGCCATGAATCATGAGTTGAATATATGATTATGAGAATGTACTTTGTGATTGTGATTGTGGCTTGTTGAATGGATCAGGTGTTGCATTCCGACACACTAATTTGGATCGATTTTCACGTTCTGACATAAATATGAGATCAATTGCCACGTTCGGGGATAAACATTGGATTAGGTACCACGTTCCGGTATACTAACAATTTGGGTTCCATGAGAGAACCAATGACTTGACATAATTGTGTATCTTGAGAAATGTGAAATTGTTCGTTGTTCGTAAAGGATGTCGATATTGTATATGTTCAGAGTGCATGTTATTATTATGTTGTAATGACTTACTTATGTTGCCCTTAGCGGGATAGCCGCGTGATCCTACCAGTACACTGTGTTAACTTGTGGGATAGCCGCGTGATCCTATCAGTACAATGTGGTTGTGTACTGATACTGCACTTGCTCTTTCTTTGTTGAGTACATCGCATCTTCAGGCGGCTATTGAAAGACCTCGCTTAGAAGATCAGTGATCGTTCGAATTCAAGTGTGAGCCAGTTCTTCTAGGCTGCCATGAGTTCTCTTTTTGCTCAGTCCATTTCATTAGGACTTAGACTTTCTAGCTATTTATTAGTGTATTAGTTTGGGGTTGTAGCCCTTCTTGTTTATGCTTATGGATCTTGTTAAAGTTTTGGTACGTTGACTTTCAGGTTCTAGGTGTTACTTCCGCATTTGTTTAGCTGTTAGACTTTTGTTTGGAGTTTATGGGAACTCCATATTTCCTTTCTTAGCATCTAACTTGCTTCCGTAACTTAAATGCCTTAGTATTTTGATTAGAGTTGGTTAGCTAATTAGTATTAATGGTTTTCCCACCGGAGGGTTAGTGTGGGTGCCGCTCACGACGGTCTGGGTCGTGACAAGGATACTCATAAGGAAGATGGTTCTCAAACTGAAGAAAACTTTTTTCATCTTAATCACATTTAGGTATTGTAAAAAATATTTTCTAATTCAATTTTGCACCTCTTAAACTTAAAATAAGTTGATATTTGCATGTTATCCTCTTTCATTAATCAAAAGATCTTTGTTCTTTCTAATTCACAAATACTGATTTATTTATCCAGTAAATATGTTGACCTCATAGGGCTCTACAATGTGAAGAAGACAATAAGATGGCACTCTCCTTGTAACAGATCTTACTTACATCGGTTCTAGCGCTTTCTCTTGATTCTAATTTTGAAAGAGCTTTCCTTACTAAAGAAAATATGGACATTTATGTGTTGAATATCTTGGTTGAGAGATAGTGTTAAGTACTAAGGTCTTTGTCTGAGCGGAGAGAATGTAATAACACATTTAATAATATGAAGTTCATATATCCATATAATTTACAATTTATGGGGTGGTCTTATGAATTTTTTCTTATAATAAATAAAAGTACCCAATTATGCACGTGTTGTACGTAGCATATTGGTTATCATTATCTATTTAAACTTCAATATGCATGGGTGTTTGATTTTCTCTATCTTTGATGTAAGATTGAAGTTTCTCATTCTCACAAGTACATGAGAGCTTCTCTTTCTCACAATATCTGAAAATGTCGCATTCATGTTAGTTCAAATACATTTGACAAATTGTAATTGAATTATTTAAGTGGTAATGTTTAAAGTAAAAAAGCAATAGTGAAACCATGCATGTTGGGCCTGTGCTGAAAACGGGTTATGGCCAATCTAGTATATATATAAACAATGTAAAAATATTGTGCTTGTATCCAATTTAAGTACTTAATTTTTATATTAATTTATTTTCAAAAATACAATAATATTGGGTAATAATAAGATTAAATGAAAAATAATAATTAACATGCTCCAAATTTACCGTAAGTCAAATCAAGACTAGATTCTTATATTACAATAATCTTGGAGCTTGGACTTACAATAAAAAAAATATTTATTAGGTTTCTTCTATTGAAACAAATTCCAGTAGTATATATAGGCACACAAAACAGATCTAGTTTAATACACGAAACTATCATGGAGGCACCTTTTGTAGCTGTTAGGGATAAAACGATAGGTGAATTGTTGTTCTACAAAAGATCTCATCCCCCTTTTCAGACCAATCATATTTCAATTGATTTACAAAAAAATAGATCTATTGAAGTGTTATCATCGTAGAACGAGCAAGTAAAAACTAGTAATTATGAAAATGCAGTGGCTGCTGAACAAGTATCATTGAAATTTGGCGATAACTATGGATTTCAAAAGAATCATCAACGCTTGGAGGAAAAAGTGCCTTCTGCCAGTAGTCGAAATCAAGAACGATCTAAGAGGTTGTGCGAACTTGCAATTACAACCACCACACCTGAAATCCTTGAAGATATAATGAGTTTAAGTCAAGATGTCTACAAGTTGTCTTCAACAGAAGATATGCTCAAGTAGTTTGAGCAACAAAATCTTTTTTGATTTGATTGGGGTAGCTAAGATTTTGAAATAATGAATTTGGTTTTTAAATTTGGTCAAAATCTTTTTTGATTTGTTGTTGTTGTATGGATATATAAATGATTGAGCAAAAAAATAATGATTAAAAGGTTGAACCTATGAAATCTAATTTTATATCACATTTTTATTACTATCACTAACTAATTGTTTTTTTTAAAATTCGTTTATGAATGTACCACGCTCTACCTAACGACATTATTTTTATTTTTTTATGACAAAACAACGCTACATTCATATTATTTCATATATATATATATATATATATATATATATATATATATATATATATA
>JAJOOE010005459.1:0-48135 GCA_036250405.1 Solanum raphanifolium | reverse complement strand
TTTTATTTCAATTCGTTTTTTTTGTAATTAATTAGGGGCCTAAGCTGAATTAGATCAGTTTACGCTTTTGGAAGAAGGGTTAGGGTTTTGAGAGAAGAGAAAAGAAGAGTAGAAAGAAGAAGAATCGCCAAGATCATCGAAGTTTAACTTGTGGAATTCGTCGGGGGTGATCCCTACAAGGTATGTGAGATCTTTTCGTGTTGGGTTAGTTCACCCACACACCAACTTGTTTCAATCCAATTGTTTTGAGTTGTTTACATGTTGAAGAAGTAAGGTTCTTGAAGAACAAATTGTAGAATTCTTGTTGGTTGAGTTGTTGATGCTTGGGGGTGAGTTGATTCTTGTTTCCGAGTTTTTTTTCAAATTAGATTGGTTGTATATTGAGGATAAAATTGATCCTAAGTGTTTGGGGAAGGAACTATGGAAGTTAGGGAGGTTTAGAGAGAAAGAACGGAAGAGAAAAGTCGGAAGTCGCTGGGCAAAAGGGCCGGGGCGCCGCGCCTGCCAGAGCGCCACAAAAACTTCTCTGAAGTTTGGCCTCTGGCGTGTCGCGCTAGCCAGACTTCTCTGAAGTTTGAGGGCTGGCGCCCCGCGCCTCTCAAAGCTCCAGGGACGCCAGTTCTCCCCATTCGTTCCCCACCTTTTCGTACTTGTTCCTAAGCGATGTACCTATGTTTTCTAGTTGATTCCAACAATCTAAAGTACATCTAAACATCATGAAATCATCCATAAACATGAGATCATGAACCTTGAATCCATAATCCAATTCAAGGAAGGTTAAGATAAAAGTCAAAGAAGTTAAGAGTCAAGTCTAGAAGTTATGAAGCAAGTCAAAGCAAAGTTTCTTATAGTTTTCAAGAATTTTTATTAAACATTTAAACTGCGTTTTAAGGCTTAAGTTTCAAGTAAAGTAAAGAGTAAAGAGTTGAATTCATTCCTCGAAATTTATTAAGGAACTAAGTATTCCCAAAGAAGTTTATAAATGTTTTCATATTTGAGCAAGAAAGGAACTATGATTTTTCAAAGAGCCTTCGGTCTAGTTTTCAGAAAAGAGAAATAGCTTTCTAAATGAAGCGAGCAGGGAAACTGAGATTTCCAAGATAGCCTTTGAGCGAAGTTTTTGAGCACTAATCTCAAATCACAAAAGAAGTATGTTTTTAAACATAAATTACTAAGTATAATTTTGGGAGAAGTATTGAGCACCGATATGGGTATGCGAGTTCATATTAACTCAAGTCTCCATAAACCATGTAGCCATCATGGGTAGAAAAGGGTCATACTTTTTAGATGAATCCTTTTCGCATAGACTAGTGGATCCACTTAGTGAGTTAGCTTCCTATATCATGGCAAGGTATAGGATGGGCCTCGGCAGCGTGAGGTAAATCGATGTATCATCACTATAGTTCTTAAGTGATGGTTGTCGGTTAGAGAAACACCCACAGCAGTAGTAGCATAGTTCCTCAAGGGGTTCTGCTTAGTGTGAATGGGGGTATGTGACTTCATTCATGCATTGCACAAGTAGACTTTGAGAGGGAGCATGGTTTGTCTTTTTATGATATTATGATTATGAATTGACAATATGTTTTCAACAATTTTCTTTATATTGCGCTTGTTTTAAACTGCTTTATAATGAAATAAGTTTATTTAAGTATTCAGGAGTTGAGAAGAGCCAAGGTAAGTGTTTCTTTCATAATCTCTTTCGAGCCTATGTTGTTTTAGCATTCCAACTCGCATACTCGTACATTCAATGTACTGATGCCAATTGGCCTGCATCGTATTATGATGCAGACACAAGTAACTAGGATTGACATCTGGCACATTCGTTGATCCAGTGAGCAGTTCAGAGTCTGTTGGTGAGCCTCTTTGCATTCCAGAGGACTCCTTTACATTGCTTTCAGTTTTAGTATTAGTTTATTAGGATGTCGTGGGCCTATCATGACATCCATCTCAGTTTTTTAGAGGCTTCATAGATAGTCATACAATCAGTTAGTTAATTCAGTATTCTTTACTTTTCATTTCATATGTTAAAGACTTGAGTTTGCCTTAATGGCCAGTTGAATGTTCCTTTATGACATTTTAGTTACTTCTTAAATGTATATATGAAGAGTTAAGTCTTCCGCCAAGTTAGTAAGCTAGGCCAAGGGTTCGCTTGAGGCCAACAATGGTCTTTTAGTGCCGGCCACGTCCAAGGTATAAGCTCGGTGCGTGACGAACTTGGTATCAAAGCACAGAGTTCAAGATTTCTAGGGAGTCTATGAAGTCGTGTCTGTAGAGTCCTATTTATCGGTGTGAAGCGCGCCACATCTATAATTAGGAGGCTGCAACATTTAGGAATTTCTTCACTTCTTTCATACTTATTTTGTGCCTTAGAGTTTATCTCTAAAAAGTTTCCCTCTAATTCGTGCCTACACCTGTTTCAGATAATCATGCCTCCACAAATAGCAGTCAGAGGTCGTACATCTAGGAGGAATGTTGAGGAACAAGAGTTACCCAATGCACCTGAAGTACAACCGCAAGGAGAAGTTACTAATGCTGAGTTCAGAGAAGCAATTAGAATGTTGAGTCAAGCTGTGACTAACTAGGTTGGTCAGCAAAGAAGAGCTCGACAAAAAAGGGCTGACACTTCGAGGATTTGTCAGTTCTTGAAGATGAATCCCCCAAGTTTCACTGGTTTGAGTACTACTGAGGATCCGGAGAACTTTATTGAAGAACTGAAAAAGGTATTCGATGTTATGCATGTTGCTGTTACTGAAAGAGTTGAGCTAGCTGCATATCAGATGAAGGATATTGCTAGGACCTGGTTTGATCAGTTGAAAGGGGGTAGAACTAAGGATGCACCACCTGTGAGTTGAGCCTGTTTCAAGTAAGCTTTCTTAGGGCGTTTCTTTCCCCGAGAAATGAAAGAGGCTAAGGTGAGAGAGTTCCTCACACTTAAGCAAGATTCTTTGAGTGTTCATGAGTATGGGTTAAAATTCACCCAACTGTCTCGCTATGCTCCTGAAATGGTTGCGGACATGACGAGTAGGATGAGCTTGTTTGTTTCTGGGTTGTCTCGTTTATCGAGTAAGGAAGGCAGGGCTGTAATATTGATAGGTGACATGGATATCTTGAGGTTGATGGTATATGTGCAGCAGGTTGAATAAGAGAAGCTAAGAGATAGAGAACAATTTAAAAGCAAGAGAGCCAAGACAAGGAGTGAGTCCGGGCAGCAGAGGAGTAATGACAACTGATCTTCTTTCCAACATGAACAGAAGGGACCTGCTCTATCATCTGCTAGTGCGCCTGCACCTAGGAACAAATGTGAGTACAATGGTCAGAATTCTAGAGCTAAACCAGCACAACCTCAGGATAGGGTGGCACAAGGAAGTAATTGGGCTCCTGCATGTTCTAGGTGTGGTAGAACCCACCCAGGAAAGTGTCGTTAGGGCCAGACAAGTTATTTCAACTGTGGACAAGAGGGTCACTTCATGCGAGAGTGTCCAAAGAACATGCAAGGAAATGGTACTGGCGGAGGAACAAACCGCTTATATGCTATCAACAGTCGCCAAGAGCAAGAGGATTCACCAAATGTTGTCACTTGTATGATTCAAGTCTTTGACTTTACTGTTTATGCTTTACTAGACCCAAGAGCGAGTTTATCTTTTGTAACTCCTTATGTTGCTATGAATCTCGATGTTATTCCTGAGCAACTTAGTGAACCATTCAGTGTTTCTACACCTATTGATGAGTCTATTCTAGCAGAGAGAGAGTCTATCGTGATTGTCCCATTTCCGTCAATCACAAAAGTACCATGGCTGATTTAATTGAGTTAGACATGGTAGATTTTGATGTCATTCTTGGTATGGACTGACTTCATGCCTGTTATGCCTCAGTTGATTGAAGAACTCGAGTTGTCAAGTTTCAGTTTCCAAATGAGCCAGTTTTAGAGTGGAAAAAAAAAGTTCAGCAGTGCGTAAGGGTCATTTCATTTCGTACCTTAAGGCAAGGAAGTTAGTTTCTAAGGGGTGTGTCTATCACTTAGTCCGAGTTAATGACTCAAGTGTTGAGGTACCTCCTATTCAGTCACTTCCAGTAGTAAAAGAGTTTCCGGAAGTCTTTCTTGATGACCTACCCGAAGTCCCTCCTGAGAGATAAATAGACTTCGGCATAGACATCATTCCAAGATACTCGTCCTATATCTTTTCCGCCATACAGAATGGCACCAGCTGAGTTGAAAGAGCTTAAAGAGCAGTTGAAAGTTCATGAAAATAATTACCCAACCCATGACTTAGAGTTGGTTGCTGTAATTTGCTTTGAAATATGATGCCATTATCTTTACGGTGTTCATGTGCCTATTGGGTGTTTGAACAGTATGTTTGATGTGACGCCCTTAGCTTAGTAAGAGTAATCTCATTCGAGGACGAATGTTCCCAAGGGAAAGATATTGTAACATCTCGCAATTTGAAATAACTAGGAAGAAGCTTATAATTGGAAATAGTCATTTTTGGAAAGAATTAAAAATCTGGAAATTTGTCAAGTAAGGAAAAGTTGAGTTTTGGTCAACTTCAAACGGCCATAATTCCTAGCTCAGGATGATTTAGGTGTACTTCCAGATATGGTTGCAAATCTCTTGGAAGGATCTTTCCAACGCCGCCGAGTTTGGTGAAATCTGAGTTCGTATGAGTGAGTTATGCCCTTTGGAAGTTGGGCTGTTAGAATAAGAAAAGTCCAATCCGGATTTTTAAAGGGTAGTAGTTTGGTCTTTTCCTTACCCTTTTATTTCAATTCGTTTTTTTTGTAATTAATTAGGGGCCTAAGCTGAATTAGATCAGTTTACGCTTTTGGAAGAAGGGTTAGGGTTTTGAGAGAAGAGAAAAGAAGAGTAGAAAGAAGAAGAATCGCCAAGATCATCGAAGTTTAACTTGTGGAATTCATCGGGGGTGATCCCTACAAGGTATGTGAGATCTTTTCGTGTTGGGTTAGTTCACCCACACACCAAATTGTTTCAATCCAATTGTTTTGAGTTGTTTACATGTTGAAGAAGTAAGGTTCTTGAAGAACAAATTGTAGAATTCTTGTTGGTTGAGTTGTTGATGCTTGGGGGTGAGTTGATTCTTGTTTCCGAGTTTTTTTTCAAGTTAGATTGGTTGTATATTGAGGATAAAATTGATCCTAAGTGTTTGGGGAAGGAACTATGGAAGTTAGGGAGGTTTAGAGAGAAAGAACGGAAGAGAAAAGTCGGAAGTCGCTGGGCAAAAGGGTCGGGGCGCCGCGCCTGCCAGAGCGCCACATAAACTTCTCTGAAGTTTGGCCTCTGGCGTGTCGCGCTAGCCAGACTTCTCTGAAAGTT
The DNA here is from genome assembly GCA_036250405.1 of Solanum raphanifolium. Taxonomy (NCBI): domain Eukaryota; kingdom Viridiplantae; phylum Streptophyta; class Magnoliopsida; order Solanales; family Solanaceae; genus Solanum; species Solanum raphanifolium. The sequence continues at coordinate 42,806 of JAJOOE010005459.1, read as the reverse complement.
AAGATCAAAATCAAAGAAATTAAGAATCAAGTCTAGAAGTTAAGAAGCAAGTCAAAGCAAAGTTTCTTATAGTTTTCAATAGTTTTTATTAAATGTTTAAACTTCGTTTTAAGGCTCAAGTTTCAAGTAAAGTAAAGAGTAAAGAGTTGAGTTCTTTCCTCAAAAGATATTAGGGAACTAAGTATTCCCAAAGAAGTTTATAAATGTTTTCACATTTGAGCAAGAAAGGAACTATGATTTTTCAAAGAGCCTTCGGGCTAGTTTTCAGAAAAGAGAAATGGCTTTCTAAATGAAGTGAGAAGGAAAACTGAGATTTCCAAGATAGCCTTTGAGCTAAGTTTTTGAGCACTAATCTCAAATCACAGAAGAAGTATGTTTTTAAACATAAAGAACTAAGTATATTTTTGGGAATAGTATTGAGCACCGATATGGGGATGCGAGTTCATATTAACTCAAGTCTCCATAAACAATGTAGCCATCATGGGTAGAAAAGGGTCATACTTTTAATATGAATCCTTTTCGCATAGACTAGTGGATCCACTTAGTGAGTTAGCTTCCTATATCATGGAAATGTATAGGAATGGCCTCGGCAGCGTGAGGTAAAGCGCTGTATCATCACTATAGTTCTTAAGTGATGTTTGTCGGTTAGAGAAACTCCCACAACAGTAGTAGCATGGTTCCTCAAGGGGTTCTGCTTAGTGTGAATGGGGGTATGGGACTTCATTCATGCATTGCACAAGTAGACTTTGAGAGGGAGCATGGTTTGTCTTTTTATGATATTATGATTATGAATTGACAACATGTTTTCAACAGTTTTCTTTATATTGCGCTTGTTTTAAACTGCTTTATAATGAAATAAGTTTATTTAAGTATTCAGGAGTTGAGAAGAGCCAAGGTAAGTGTTTCTTTCATAATCTCTTTCGAGCCTATGTTGTTTTAGCATTCCAACTCGCATACTCGTACATTCAATGTACTGATGCCAGTTGGCCTGCATCGTATTATGATGCAGATACAGGTAACTAGGATCGGCATCCGACGCATTCGTTGATCCAGTGAGCAATACAGAGTCTGTTGGTGAGCCTCTTTGCATTCCAGAGGACTCCTTTACGTTGCTTTCAGTTTTAGTATTAGTTCATTAGGATGTCGTGGGCCTGTCCCGACATTCATCTCAGTTGTTTAGAGGCTTAATAGATAGTCAGACAGTCAGTTAGTTAATTAAGTTGTCTTTACTTTTCATTTCATATGTTAAAGACTTGAGTTTGCCTTAATGGCCAGTTGAATGTTCCTTTATAACATTCTAGTTACTTCTTAAATGTGTATATGATGAGTTAAGTCTTCCGCTGAATTAGTAAGCCAGGACAAGGGTTCGCTTGAGGCCTGCAATGGTCTTCGAGTGCCGACCACGTCCAGGGTGTAGGCTCGGGGCGTGACAACTACCTACTATTTAAATGCTTTATATAAACTGCATCTTTACTGTTGTTTATTTATGCATTAAGTTAAGTGTCCATGAGTTGAGTAAAGCTGAGTTAAGTGTTTCTTTCATACTTCAGTTCAAGCTTATGTTAAGTTTAGTTTTCCTCTCACATGCTCGTACATTCAGTGTAGTGATGTCATTTGGCATGCATCATCTTATGATGCAGATACTGGTAATCAGGATCAGCATCCAGCGCCTCGTTGATCCAGTCGAGCACTCAGGGTCAGTTGGTGAGCCTCCTTTCTTTCTAGAGGATCCCTTTGGTTATGTTTTGTTTTATTGATTTTTTTATTTCAGTTGTTAGGATGATCAAGGGTCTTGTCCCGACATCCCTCATAATATTTAGAGGCTTCATAGATAGTTAGTTATTAGTTCAGTCGTCTTGCTATTTCAGTTGTTTTGAATATAAGACTTGAGTTGCCACTTTGGCTAAGTTGAATGTTATTTCTAAACATTCTCAGTTTATCTATTTAGACAATTTATTTAAGATTGTATTTAAGTACATTTTCTATTGAGTAAGTCATCCGCTGAGAGTCTATCTAGGCCAATGGTTTGCTTGGGGCCAACAATGGTTCTTTAGTGCCTGCCATGCCCTGGGTGTAGGTTCGGGGCATGACAAACTTGGTATCAGTACACAGAGTTCTAGATTCCTAGGGAGTCTATGAAACCGTGTCTGTAGAGTCCTAGTTATTGGTGTGAAGCATGCTATATCTATAACTAGGAGACTACAACATTTAGGAACTATCTCACTTCTTTCATATTCATTTCGGGTGATATAGTTTATCTCTATACAAGTTCCTTTCTAACTCGTGCTTGCACGTATCTTTCAGATCATGCCTCTAGGAAGATCTGTCAGAGGGCGTCCCATTAGAACGAATGTTGAGGAACAAGGGGTACCTAATGCACCAGAAGTGCAACCCCAAGGAAAGGTCACCGATGCTAAATTTAGGGAAGCTATCTGAATGCTGAGTCAAGCTGTGACCAACCAAGTTGGATAGAGAGGAGTTCGACAGGATATGGCTGATACATCAGGGATCTGAGAGTTCTTATGGATGAATCCTCCAAACTTCACTGGTTCAAGCATCACTGAGGATCCGGAAAAGTTTGTTCAGGAGCTTTAGAAGGTTTTCGAGATTATGCACGTTACCGATGTTGAGAGAGTGGAATTAGCTGCATACCAACTAAAGGGTGTCGCTAGAATCTAGTTCGATTAATGGAAGAAGGGTATAGCTGAGGGTGCACTGAATATGAGTTGGGCTATGTTTGAGAAGGCCTTCTTGGGGGGTTTCTTTCCTTGGGAACTGAGAGAAGCAAAGGTACGAGAATTCCTTACTCTTAAGCAGGAATCTATAAGTGTACATGAGTATAGCCTTAAGTTCACCCAACTATCCCGTTATACCCCGGAAATGGTTACAGATATGAGGAGTAGGATGCATCTTTTTGTTGCTGGGTTGTCTAGTCTGTCGAGTAAGGAAGGTAAGGCTGCGATACTAATATGTGATATGGACATAGCGAGGCTGATGATTCATGTGCAGTAGGTTGAAGAGGATAAGCTGAGGGATAGGGAAGAGTTCAGAAACAAAAAGGCTAAGACATCTGGGAATGAGTCCGGGCAGCAGAAAAGTAATGCCAACTGGGCATCCTTCCAACAAAAGCAAAAGGGACCTGCTCCATCATCTTCTAGTGCACCTGCACCAAGGAACAAAGGTGAGTACAATAGTCAGAATTCACAACATTTCAGATCTAGACATGCATAATATCAAGGTAGTGTGGCACAAGGAGGTAACTGGGCTCCTACATGTGCTAAGTGTGGTAGAAATAACCACGGAGCGTGTCGTGATGCCTCCACTGTTTGCTTCAAGTGTGGTCAAGAGGGTCATTTCAATAAAGAGTGCCCTAAGAACAGGCAGGGCAGTGGAAATAGGGGCAATAGAGACCAATCTTCTAAAGTTGCTCAACCAGACAGAGCTGCACCTAGAGGAGCTACTGCGGAGACTAGCGGAGGAGCAAACCACCTATATGCTATCACTAGTCGCCAAGAGTAAGAGAATTCGCCAAATGTTGTCACTGGTATGATCAAAGTCTTTACTTATGATGTTTACACTTTGCTAGATCCAGGAACGAGTTTATCTTTTGTAATCCCCTATGTTGCAATGAATTTTGATGTTCTTCCTGAGCAACTTCTTGAGCCCTTCAGTATTTCTACACCTGTTGGTAAGTCTATTCTAGCTGAGAGAGTCTATCTCATTGTACCATTTCCGTCAATCACAAGAGCACCATGGCTGATTTAGTTGAGTTAGACATGTTAGATTTTGATGTCATTCTAGGTATGGACTAGCTTCATACCAGTTATGCATTAGTCGATTGTAGAACTCGAGTGGTCATGTTCCAGTTTCCTAATGAGCCAGCTATAGATTTGAAGAGTAGTTCAGTAGTACCTAAGGGTCGATTCATTTTGTACCTTAAGGCGAGAAAGTTAGTTTCCAAGGGTTGTGTCTATCACTTAGTCCGAGTTAATGACTCTAGTGTTGAGACACCACCTATTCAGTCAGTTTAAGTTGTTAGTAAGTTTCCAAAAGTCTTTCCAGATGATCTATCCGGAGTCCCTCCTAAGAGAGAAATACACTTCGATATAGATATTCTTCCCGATACTCGTCCTATCTATTTTGCCATATAGAATAGCTCCAGTAGAGTTGAAAGAGTTAAAAGTGCAGCTGGAAGATCTCTCAAAGAAAGGTTTTATTCGACCAAGTGTCTCACCTTGGGGCGCTCCGGTCTTATTTGTGAGAAAGAAAGATGGTTCTCTAATATGTGCATAGATTACCGTTAGTTGAATAAGGTTACTATCAAGAATAAGTATCCTTTTCCAAGAATTGATGATCTTTTTACAACTTCAGGGCGCCACTTGTTTTTCTAAGATAGACCTCAGATCTGGCTATCATAGTTGAGAGTAAAAGAAAATGATATCCCTATGAAAGCATTCAGGATCCGTTATGGTCATTATGAGTTCCTAGTTATGTCCTTTCGTTTGACCAATGCTCCTACAACATTCATGGACCTTATGAATAGAGTATTAAAGCCTTATTTAGATATGTTTGTCATCCTGTTCATTGATGGCATTCTAATCTATTCGAGGAGTGAGGATGATCATGCTACTCATCTCAAAATAGTTCTCCAAACTCTCAAGGATAAGGAGTTATATGCTAAGTTCTCTAATTGTGAATTTTGGCTTGAGTTTGTGGCATTCTTAGGCCACATTGTTTCCGGTGATGGAATTAGAGTTGAAACTAAAAAAATAGAGGCAGTGCAGAATTGGCCTAGACCCACATCTCCAATTGATATTAGGAGTTTCTTGGGATTGGCTGGCTATTATAGAAGGTTCGTTGAGAGATTTTCATCTATTTTATCTCCTTTGACTAAGTTAACTCAGAAATCAGTTAAGTTTCAATGGTCCGAAGCTTGTGAGAAAAGCTTTCAGGAATTGAAAAAGAGGTTGACTACTGCCCAGTATTGACCTTACCATAAGGTACACAAGGTTTTGTAGTTTATTGTGATGCGTCTAGAGTTAGATTGGGTTGTGTGCTGATGCAGAATGGCAAAGTTATAGCTTATGCCTCCAGACAACTTAAGGTTCATGAGAGGAACTACCCAACCCATGATTTAGAGTTGGTTTCCGTAGTATTTGCCTTGAAAATATGGAGTCATTATCTTTATGGTATCCATGTAGATGTGTTCACCGATCACAAGAGTCCTCAGTATGTGTTTAGTCAGAAAGAGCTTAATCTCAGACAGAGAAGGTGGTTAGAGTTACTCAAGGATTATGACATGAGTATTCTCTATCACCCAGGTAAGGCTAATGGTGTTGTTGATGCCTTGAGTAGATTGTCTATGGGTAGTACCACCCATTTTGAGGAAGATAAGAAGAGTTAGAAAAATATGTGCATAGACTTGCACGATTAGGGGTTCGTTTAATATATTCGATAGAAGGATGAGTAGTGGTGATGAATGGGGCCGAATCATCATTAGTGTCGGAAGTTAAAGAGAAACAAGACCAAGATCGTATTTTGCTTGAATTGAAGGCAAATGTTCATAAGCAAAAAGTAATGGCTGTTGAACAAGGGGGAGATGGTGTATTGAGGTACCATGGTAGATTGTGTGTACCAAGGGTGGTTGGACTTCAAGAAAGGATTATGGAGGAAGCTCATAGCTCCAGATATTCTATCCATCCAGGTTCCACAAAGATGTACCGTGACTTGAGAGAAGTCTATTGGTGGAATAGTATGAAGAAGGGCATTGCAAAGTTTGTTGCTAAGTGTCCAAATTACCAACAAGTTAAAGTAGAACACCAGAGGCCTGGTGGTATGGATCAGAATATAGAGATTCTGGAATGGAAGTAGGAGATGATCAATATGGATTTCATCACAGGTTTACCAAGGTCTCGCAGGCAACATGATTCTATTTGGGTGATTGTACATTGAATGACTAAATCAACCCACTTTTTGTCGGTAAAGACTACCTATTCAACAAAAGATTATGCTAAGCTTTATATCCAAGAGGTAGTTAGACTTCATGGAGTTCTAGTGTCGATTATTCAGATAGAGGTGCACAATTTACTGCACAATTTTGGAAGTCATTCCAAAAAGGTTTGGGTTCAAAGGTGAACTTGAGTACTGCTTTTCATCCTCAGACTGATGGTCAATCAAAGCGCACTATTCATACTTTAGAATACATGTTGAGGGCTTGTATGATTGATTTCAAAGGTAATTGGGATGATCACCTACCTCTCATAGAGTTTGCTTATAACAATAGTTACCACTCTAGCATCCAAATGGCTCCTTATGAGATTCTTTATGGGAGAAGATGCAGATCTCCTATTGGATGGTTTGTAGTTGGTGAATCTGGGTTGATAGGACCTGACTTAGTGCATCAAGCTATGGAAAAAGTGAAGGTTATTTAAGAGAGATTGAAAATAGCGCAGAGTTGTTAGAAATCCTACACAGATGTTAGGAGAAGAAACTTAGAGTTTGAAGTAGATGATTGGGTCTATTTGAAAGTTTTACCCATTAAGGGTGTTATGAGATTTGGTAAGAAAGGGAAACTTAGTCCCCGATATATTGGTCCTTACAAAATATCCAAGAGGATTGGAAACGTAGCTTATGAGTTAGAGCTACCCCAAGAGTTAGCAGTGATTCATTCGGTATTTCACATCTCTATGTTGAAAAAGTGCATGGGCGATCCTTCACTTATCATACCTACTGAAGACATTGGTAATAATGATAGCATATTTTATGAGGAGATTCGTGTTCAAATTCTAGATCACCAGATTCGCAAGTTGAGGACCAATGAATTAGCATAAGTCAAAGTTCTATGGAGAAATCAGTTTGTTGAGGAAGCAACTTGGGAAGCTGAGGAGGATATGAAGAAGAGATATCCATATCTCTTTGAGCCAAGAGAAATTCCAGATCAAGGTACTAATTCTCTTCTTAGTACTCTTTAATTGATATACTAAATGTGTTAGATTTGTTTGTTGGGTGTTTGAGCTGAATGTTAGATATTACACCCATAGCCTACTAAGAGTAATCTCATTTGAGGACGAACGTTCCCAAGGGGGAGATATTGTAACGCCTCGAAAATTGAAAGAATTAGAAAGAACTAGAATTAAAAAGAAACTGTTTTTGGAAATAATCAAATTTGGAAAGTTTGGCAGTTAAGCTAAGTATGAGTTTTGGGTCAACTTCAAACGACCATAACTCCTAGCTCAGAATAAGTGAGGTGTGCTACGAGATACCGCAGGAACGTTCTTTGAATTATCTTTGCAACGCCACCGAGTTTTCTAAATTTTGAGTTTGTATGAGGGAGATATTCCCATTTGAAGTTGGTCTGTCTAGATAAGGAAAGTCAAAACCAGATTTTAAAAGGGTATTTTGGTCTTTTCCATACCCAATTGGTTTAATTCATTTTTAGTGAATTAATTAGAGTCTAAACTAAATGGGTTCAGTTTACACAATTACAAAATCATGCTAGGGTTTTAGAGAAAAGAACTCAAGAGGAGAAAGAAGAAGAAATGATCTAGATTCGTCGATTTCTTGAAGAATCGATTTCGCATTTTGCCAAGGACTCATTTTTGGAAATAATCACCTAGTGTTGGGTTCGTTCACCCAACCATTTTTGGGATTATTTCAAATTTTGAGAAAAAGAATTGAATTTAGGCGAATTAGGGTTGGAAAATGAAGAAGGAAAAAGTCGAGCAGGTTTTGGCACGCAAGTCCGCGTTGATCCAGTCAGGCACTCAAAGTCAGTTAGTGATCCTTTTTGCTCTCCGGAGGATCTCTTTGGTTATGTTTTGTTTTATTGCTTTGTTTATTTCAGTTGTTAGGATGATCAGGGGTCTTGTCCCGACATCCCTCCTAGTATTTAGAGGCTTCATAGACAATTAGTTATTAGTTCAGTCATCTTGCTATTTCAGTTGTTTTGAATATATGATTTGAGTTGCCACTTTGGCTAAGTTGAATGTTATTTCTAAACATTCTTAGTTTATCTATTCAGATAGTTTATTTAAGATTGTATTTAAGTACATTTTCTGTTGAGTAAGTCTTTCGCTAAGAGTCTAGCCAAGCCAAGGGTTCGCTTGGGACAAGCAATGGTTCTCGAGTGCCAGCCATGCCCAGGGTGTAGGCTCGGGGCGTGACATAAATTCCCTTTGAGTCTTTTGAGGAGTTTTCTACATAAGTCTTGAGTATCGAGTTCCTAACCCTTTTGAGATTATATTCCTAACCATGGGACTATTACATGTTACCCATGAAGTCCTTGAGTTTAGTAGTTCACGCCCATAATTCTGCATGGACCCTCTGAGTCGAGCATTATTGAAATGTGTATTACCATTGAAGTTCTTGAGTTCTGCGATGGTTATTAAAACCTTGAATTGAGTCGTTCACGTTAATAATTCGGCTTGAACTTTATTTTGAGAAGTCTTTTTACAAATTTTTCTAAACTTGTTTTAAGACTTGAGCACTGGAGTTGAGAAAGAGTAGAGTTGAGTCCATTTTCTTTAAAATGTTATATGGGAACTAAGTATTCCCAAAGAGTAAATATTTTTCACATTTTAAGAAGAGAGGAAACACCGATTTCCAAAAGAGTTTTCATTAGTAGTTCTGAGTACCATCTCTTTTAAGAGAAAGATTTTGAATAATAATCTAAAAACCACATAAAAATTTATGTTTTTAAACATATGAGCTGAGTATATTTTTGGGAGTAGTATTGAGCATCGATATGGGGACGAGTTCAGATAACTCAAGTCTCTATAAACCATGTAGCCAATGTGGGTAGAAAGGGTCATACTTTTTAGATGATTTCTTAATACTTTTTAGCATAGACTAGTGGATCCACTTAGTTGAGATGTTCTATACCCCGACAAAGTATAGGACAATTATGGCAGCGCGGGCGAAACATTGTACCATCACATAGCTCATAGTGATGGTTGTCGGTTAGAGAATCTCCCACAAAGTTATATTAAATTTTTATGTTGTTATTGTATTCTTCAATACATTGAGTTGCTATCTGCTATTTTAAAAGATTTTTATATATTGCATCTTTTATTGTTGCTCTATAGTTGAGTACCTTTGAGTTGAGTATCTTATCTTTGAGTTGAGTATCTAATCTTTGAGTTGAGTATCTTATTCTTGAGTTGAGTTTAGTTGAGTGAGTTGAGAAGAGGTAAGTATTTTTCCTTTTTATCAAAGTTCAAACTTATGTGTATGCTTTAGAATTCCCCTTACATGCTCATACATTCCACGTACTCAGCCATTTGGCTTGCATCGTTTTATGATGCAGAAAAGGTATTCAAGATCGTCAACAAGAGTTTTGTTGATACCACTTGCAGTTCTAGTTAGCTATTGTGAGCCTCCTTACTTTCGGAGGATTTAATTTACTTTTCAGTTTCGTCAGGATGTCGTAGGTCATTCCCCGACTTCCATATTTGTCATTTAGAGGCTTCAAAGATAGACAATAGAGTTTGAGAAGTCTGTTTCATTTGTTTTGTTAAATGTTTTAAGGGCTTGAGTTGCATATTTCTTGCGAGTTGAATATATTATTTTATTTAGAGTTAATCTTTGAGTTAAAGTTTTTGTAATTGAGTTTGATGAATTTTATTCAGTTTTAAGCGTTGTATGCTTGAGTTAGTCTTCCGTTTGTAGTCAGCCACAATGAGGGTTCTCTTGGGGACCTAAAATAGTTCTCGAATGTCGGCCACGCCCAGGGTGTAGACTCGGGTCGTGAAAAAAGTGGTATGAAAGGTTATTGGGCACATTATTGTTGGTGCAATCTAATTTGAAAAGTTTTATAATTCCTCCATTAAAATAAATGAATAAAAAGTGATAGTACATTCAGTACATTTGACCTTTTAAAGTAATGTTGAGGTGGGTCACATAAATTTGATCATGTCAAAGCATGACAATGAGTTTCTAATTAAAATTTATGGAGCATGTACAGATGGTTATGGTTCATTTCTTAAAGAAAATGTGACTTGTGTTCGTATGGATAAGGACATGCTCATGTATGGTTGGATAAATGTCACATCTCACCTCTACCGGAGGTTTGAGAGATTTAAAAAAAAAATATTTTGACATAAATGGTCATTTGGTCATATACTTTGAGTACTACACAGATATTGTGGTATGTTTATTATGAACTATGGAAGGACAAAAGAAAAAAAATAATTCTTTCCTATAAAGGTTGTGGTCATGACCAAAATAAATATTGTTGTGTGGCAACACAAATTTGTCATTGGTTGTCAAGAAATAAGTATTACATGTGATAATTTTAACCATGACAATAATAATAATTTTCTCCTTGAAGGAGATGGTCACCATAAGAACGGTGTTGTGAAATTTGTGGTAGTACACAAAATTAACTAAGAGTTCTGAAAGGGCTAATTTGTTACTATCCGGAGGTTCATAATATTGGGATTGTAGTAAGTCTCAAAAGAATCTTTTTAAGTTTAAGGGGAATTGAAAAGAAAAAAAATATAATATTGAGATTATAAATTATGGGAAGTTTTAATAACTTCAAGTTACTACAGTAGGAGTGGATTATAAATACTTACATATAAGATTACTCTTTTTTTTTTAATGTTTTTTGTTGTATATAAATATGGGCATGATGAAGGAATCACATGCAAAAGTAAACTAGAAGTTTACTAGAATAAATATCAGTTGGCATAACCAGTTGGTCATTTTGGTTCAAATGTGGTGCAAAAGAAATATAAAATTCACGTGGATATATGTTGAAGAAGTAAAAGATTCTTCACGTATTCTCATGTGTTTCTTGTTCTCATGATAAAATGGTAATTATACCAGCTAAAATTGAGACAATATCCCATGAAATTATTTGAAACATATAAAAGGGTAATTATGGGCCCGTTCACCTCTCATGTGAACCCTTTACTATTATAATTTAATATATGCATCTATGGTATGGTTACATGTGTGTTTGTTATCAACTTATAAATTGGTTTTTGTACGTTTGTTTGCTCGAGTTGTTAAATTAAAAGCATAGTTCCAAACTATAAAATTATGTTGATAATGCTGGTTGATTTAGCAAAAATTGTATGCCTCCTATTATAGATAGACCATTGATTATGAGAACAAATCTCTCAAATAAAATTTGGTATGCGATGAGTTTATTTAACATGTACACATCAAGCGAACAAGATTATCCCATCACAATTAGTTCAAGGTTAGAATCCAAATAATGTCCATCTAAAAATTTGACGTGTGAACATATGATTTCATTGCTCCACCACACACAAAGATAGATCCCCAAATGAGGTAGGAGAAAATGTTAGATTTCCTAACATTAAGGGGAGATATGATTAGTAGCTAAAAATTATGTATGGAGTGAATTATCTAAATTCTCGTTAAAAAATGTGAACATGAAGTTCAAGATATAATTTATTTGCAAATTATTGTAAATAATTTGTTAGATGTATTTGCTGACCCAATATTTTAATTAAGTTACAAATGCTCCAATAAATAGTCATTGAAGAAGTCTATGGTACGCCAATAGCTTGATAGACCAACCGATACCAAACGTAAAATACATTGATGAAAGAGAGGAGCAAATTAATCATGATATTAAGGAAAATTCTTTGAAAGAGCACAATGACATAACACTTCATAAAACCTTGAAAAAGGTTCAGGTACCTGAAAATGATGAAAAATGAAGAGATCTCGATAAGTTATGTCGTATTGAAATCAAGTCAAATGATTGTCGACAGTATTTTTGATATGAAGTAGCACTACATGTTATAAATGGTTATAAGGATCTTGAATTCAGATTTGTCATATGGTGTGGACAGATAAATGATTGGCCAAATAAAATGCATTATTCAAGTATATCTTGTTTCACTTAGAAAAATGATGTTTTTGAACTTATAGTTCATAGACTATGATATAATGCCTATGGGGTACAAATGAATCAATGTGCAATAGTACAACCGAAAGATTTAAAGTGCGGTTTGTGCTGTGGGGCCTAAAGTATTTTCACCAAAGTCCTGACATTATTATCAAATGGAAATATATTCTCCAGTGGTAGATGCAATACGACTTGTTTCAGTTTGGTAATAGATGAAATACTTTAATATGTGTAATGAGTGATTATTATGTTTAACTAGACGATGAAGGTTATATAAAAATTCTTGAAGGATTTAAAAGGTCTTAAAGTAATTTCATTGAGTACATAGTAATTTTCATATTGCTTAACACAAAGAAAAAATATCCTTTCAATCTCATGAAAATGATTATAAAATATCATGTAGTAGTGCAATTAGTATACTTACAGATTGCTAGTTATGCTAATGGTAGAAGATTATTTGATCTACATAACAAAAGTTTTGTGAAGATATTGTCATATTATCATTCAAGTTATGCCAAGAAACTAACAAAGAAAGTGACTCAACACATACAAGATATGTGATTTTCTTTGAGGAGAAAAGACGAGCTTCAATAATGTAACGACCTGAACCGTCGTTATTTAGGAAAAGCAAAAACTATGGGAAATTACTAGGCCACTATCCCGCTAGGCAGGACCAGATGTAGCTAGGGCGGCGACGCCACGATGGGGTAAGTAGCCGCCTGAGTGGGTTGGGTGATGAGTCCACAAATTGGACTCATTTAGGGCTATATTTTAATAGATTTTGTGTCCTCAAATACTCATTTTATCTCAATATCTGATGAAAACCCTTAAGTTTCAGGTATTTGAAGATTGAAGGAGAGCATGGACACTACTTCGCAAAAAGGAAGGAAAAGGCTGAAAATAACGAAGAAAATGAAGGCCTGAGGATCACCGAGTCCACTTGACGAATCGCCGAAGAGTCTCACTCCGCCTGTTGTTCCAGTGTGCAGAGCCTGAAGGAAAGGATCAAGTCGACGGAACAAGGGAGCAGTCGGCGCATCGCCGAGCAGTTCCGCGAAGCAGTACTATATCTCCCAATGACCCAGAGCACGATGATGCCGAAGGATGGTGCAAGACTGTGAAGCACTACACCAAAGGGAGAATCGCCGAGTTGATCGGTGATTCCGACTAATGTCGCCGAATGATCCATCGCAGCACAAATTTTTAAAAACTATAAATACTCGTTGAGAGTTATAGCTTAGTATCAGATTTTAGTGTCATAATATTTATCAGTGTGAAATAATTAATATAATTTTAGTACTTTTTCTCTAAGTTTGAGAGGGTTTTGAAACTTGAAGAAGAAGAGGGTTTCATCTCCAAGGATTTGGACTTGGGTCTCTCGGATTCTTCACTCTTGGCCTGTAACAAGATTTAAATCTTCATACCCATTTGAATGCAAGCTCATTTAGGTATAAATTTCTATCTCTCGATGTGTGGCTAAAAACTCCAATTCTTGCGGTGTGATTTAGAAAATATGTGTTGAGATTATTGTTAGGTTTTGCTTGCTGTTAGGTTAGATGTATTTTAATGGTGATTTCACCTAGTGTGGTTTAATTTAATGGGTTTGTAGTTGCAAATACAAAACCACCCATGTGTTTTTGACTTGCACGAGAGAGAGGTCGTGAAACCAAAACTGCTAGACTGATGGCCTAAGGAGTAGGTCAACATGACGTTCAGCCCGAGAGGGTGAGCCCTATTCCCATATCCTAAAACTCAGCTAGAGAGAGTGAGTGGGGTAAGGCGTAGGCTAGCCTTTATGCGGCAAATGAGTGTTCGAGAGGAACCTATTTGAAACGGGGTAAGTTGCCCGAGAGGGGACTTATTTCCATCTAAAGCTTAGCCTAGTCACTATTATCTTGCAAATTTCCTATCGAAAGGATGTACCTAACGATTTAAATCAATATATATTGCGGTCACACCCCAAGAATCCCCTCTCATTCATAGATTTCTCTGTCATTTTTACTGTTTTAGCTATACTTGTGACAAAACCCCCCATTTGATATTTGACACTTTTGTGTCACCCCCTTTAAATTTACAATGTTTTTAGTCATTAATGTCTTTAGCTATGACTAGTTAGAACTAATTTTATTTTTCTATTAATTCTCGAAACCACTCCCTTAGGACTTGACCCCAACCCTTGGTTGGGTTATTATACTATTGCACGATCATAGACACTTGCATCGGAAATTGTGTCGTTGATTATGCAAACATCAAAATGGCATTGCTGTCGGGGAGTGGTGTTATTTGAGAATTTTTAGTTTAATAGAGTTTTTGTTCTTCTTAGTTGTAGTTTACTCACTTAATCTATAGTTTTGTTTTGTTGGTTTGTGTGTATCCAAATAGAGGAAGTGAGCATAGCGAGCTATACTCGGGAGTCAATGGAGTTTTCCCCATTAGAGGTAATGATGTTCCGGGATTGTATCCTCACCTTCAAACAATTTGAGGGTGAACGGATCCATAAATCACGGGAAAGGTTTAATGAACTAATCAATCAATGCCCAAATCATGACATTCCCGACATAGATCTATTTGACTTTTTTCTATAGAAGTCTTGGTCTTGGAAACAAGAGGTTGGTCGACTAACTTCTTCCGGGAGGCATTGCGAAATATCCATATGTGATAGCAGCTCAACTGCTTAACCAAATGGCTGAAACGAATCAGAAGCAGAAAAGGACTTCATGCTGGCCGCCCTACTGACTCAAATGGATGAGTTTGCAAAAAGGATGGTGAAGATCGAAGTCCAGTGTAAGAGGAAGGATAAATACCTCCCTCCTCATGAGTTAAGAAGTCTCAAGGACAATGAGGTTAAAAGTCTTGAGGGAATGCTCTCAATCATTCTCCACAAGGTGACTGAGCAAGATAGAGAGCTGAAAGAAATGAAGGAAGACATTGAAGGAATGAAGTGGATGATTTGGTATCATTCCAGAGTTGTCCAGCTGCTAGAGAACCTCATGGGTTATGCGTCTCCCGATCTCCACTCGCAACAAAATGGGGGGTTGCCTGGTGATACCAAGGCTAACCCCAAAAATGGAGTTTGAGTACTGATTTACGTCGTGCCACGACGTTAACTAAGGCGCTGTTTGGGAGACAACCCAAAACTCTTAAATGTTTGTAGTATGTTATTATTGAAATAAAGGTGTCTTGATTTTGTAGGATTGGGCATGAAAATCTTGTGAAAAGTACAGGATGAATTACACAAGTTCAATTGGCGAATCACCAACTAGATCAGCGACCACGACAAAGACTGTAGTTTGGATCTTCACCTTGACTGAAGGTCCTGTAAAACTCAGCGAGGTAGATAGACACTCGGCGAATCGCCTAGTAGCGGATCGAAAAAAAAATGTCACCGAATGGGTGATATCTGATTGGTTTTTATAAAGACATAGGTTTTGACTTTCAACCTTTTTCACATTCTCTCACTCTCAATTTTCACAAAATCGCACCTACTTAGTATTTTCAAAATTTTCGTATCTCATGAGTATTTTAGCTGATTTAGTAGTGCTCGGATCTGTACTAATCTGCTGCCTAGCATCACAATCTTGACTTTATCTACCCAATAGGTTAGTCTTCAAAACCCTACAGTTAGTTCTGATAGTCATACTCTCATTACAAGCAATTTTATCTCATGTTGTGTACTGTGGCCTTTAAGGCAACTTGGGACTGTTCAAGTACTTCTTTTGATTTGCTAATCCAACCTATCTTGCTTTAAATATTGGAATCCCATTTCGATTTTTTTTGCTTGAATGAAATTTTATGAGGTGTTCCTGCATACCGTTTAAGTTGAGCAAAGAGAAAATATGTAAGCTTGATTGATCTAGTGCATGTTTTAATTTTTGTTTTTGGGATCGAGAAGATTGATGGGAAATAAGCACGATGGGCCGATGGGTGAACTAGGTCTAGCTTGCCAGATCACTCAGCGGTTCGCCTATTGACCCCTTCTCACCTTTAATTTCATGCTACTTGAAATGTGGATCCTGTAGCTTTCGGTGAGAAATCTCAGATTGCCAAAAGTTCTCGGTGAATCGCCGAGAGTATCCTTGATTACCCCTTGTCTGCACCCCCTTTCCTTTATTGCACTGTAACTTTTGGTGAACAAAGCACTGCTCGCCAAAGCAAGTAGGCGATACGCCGATCTATTCAGCGAGAAAATCTGAAATCATGTCCCTATGAATTTGATTTAGTTATTTAACTTCTTTCCAAATTCTTTGCAGAAATGGCTAGAACTAAAGTTGCAAGAGAAAGCAGGTCACCCCTAGATAAAACAAAAGAGATTAAAATTCACAAGGATGCAGCTGCAACCAGGAGCAAGGTTGCTAAACTTTCCACAGTTGGTGGGAGAGGCAAGGGCATGGATAAAATCTGTGAACTATCAGATGCAAGCACTGGCAGTGATGACTTTTACAGAAATGATCCCAACCAATCTGAAAGTGAGGTTGTGGGGTCTGACGAGGATGATCTGTTGATGGCACAAAGGGTTGAGCAGCGAACTAAAAAGCTGAATGATCCATCCAGGATCAGGAATACCCATCCTACCACTCCTACATCTTTAGTTCCAGAGCAGGCAATGGTATTAGCACCTCCAGTACAGGGTCCTCTGCATAAGTCAACAAATCGAGTAAAAGCTGAGGGACTGAGAACAATTCTAGAGGAAAAGCGGATGTCCATAGATGGGGTTATAGACAGACACCCAGAGATAATGGAATGCATGAGATACCATAAGTTCCAAATTTTCACCAAGCCCCACGACCCTTATATTCCAACCTGGGTAAGAGAATTCTATAGTGCATACAATGCACTAATACCCAAGAAAAAGCAACTAGCAGCAACCTTTAGAGAAGTAGACTATATGGTTGTTAGAGGCAAGAGGGTGAAGTGTGATAGAGAGGCGATTAACGTGGTCTTGGGTATGTCCATGAATATTGGAGATCACTGTCAGCACTTGATCAGAACAAAGAAATTGGATGAGTTGAAAAAGTGGTTAGCCCCACTAATTTCAGACAAGACTCTGAAATGGTTGGCGGAAGGAGCTCATATTGAAAAGAAAGAACTAAACATAGCAGCAAGGTTCTGGTTTGGTTTTATCAGCAACACAATCATGCCATCCCAGAATAATGAGTCAATTTTTCGGCTTGCCAATGCAGCTTGCCTGGGTTGCATTATAGAGCAAATGCGGATAAATTTGGGAGAAATCATCACTTCAGAAATACTCATGCGTGCAAGGCAGAGCTAGACCTCACTTCAATTCCCAGTATTGATCACAACATTGTGCAAACAAGCTCGGGTACCTCGGGATGCCAAGAAAGATGTGGAAATGATGCCCACAGCCTCTACTAATATCAGAAGGATCGAAGTCGAGTACCTTAAGGATCAAGCAGAAAGAAAAAAAGGTAGCATTGGTGGAGTCAGGAAACACAGAATCATCATCTGCAGAGGCACCTCTTGATTCTTCCGCTGCTGCAAGGTCTCCTAGACCTAATGTTGTTGTTGCTATTTCCTTGCCTCCATTAACCAAGGCTTCCCTACTCCGGATGGGACAACTTGCCCTTTCTACTGATTGTCGGGCTGCCAGTCTAGAGGCCTCTGTTCCAAGCATGATCCACATTACCCTAGCTGATGCTGTGACACCTCTGAGCACTATCATTAACGCCCTAGCGGCCAGGATAGCAGTGTGTACCACAACCAAGGGGCCACATATGAGGTGATAACTTTAAAAGCTGCCATTGCTGATCTGTGAAAAGATGTAAACCACCTGAAGTCCATTGATGTATCCACGATCTTTGGAACAGTGGGGATTCCAGACATGCCTGTGATGCCCTAGACCACCACTGGACATGGGGATAGAGAAAAACATATAGCCAATCTTGACTCAGAGGCAGAGACTGACGAAGAGATGTTTGAGGGAGCTGCAGCAAAAGACATAGCCTAGACCGAATAAATTATGATAAACGTTGTTGTGCAAGCTTCCTTGGCAGAGGCTCCTGCTGCTAGATCCAGTGTAGCTGGTCCTTTCGGAAGTCACTCCAGGCATTGATGCTCAGACAGATGGAGAGACTATTTAGACAGGATCCCCTCTTTACCTCCCTCTCTGTATTTCTTTATTTTGCCTTTCAGATTCTGTGTTAATTGCATTTGATGAGAAATTGCTTTTATTTGTGGTGGGGTGAGGCTCACCTTTTGTGTGCTATTTGTGATTTGTGTTTTGTATATATTTGGGTTGTTCTGCTTTAAAAAATTGTGTTTTATCTACTTTATGTGGATGTTTAAGCTTATGGCTCATTTTATTTTGAATTGTAAAATGATTTTGACCCTTCCAAAAAATTTTCATTTTTTCAAAATTTTTTGCCACCTCTCATGTGTTAAAAGTGGTTGTTCTTTTGCAAAATTTAAGTCTCAATTCCAATCAATACTGATGACTTGAATAGTGCTATCAATCGAAGGAACATGAATGCATGGCTACGACGAGACCAAATGAAGTTGCATAGACAATATGTGAACTTTTTGCATCTCGTTATGATTAGCTATTTATCGAATTAATTCTCTTGTAATGACCGTTGTACACTAGCGAAAGTGTGTAGTCTTGTTTGACTTAAGTGTCGATGCCTTCTGTGATTAGCTTACTTTGAACCATGTATGAATAAACCCAGAATTGGCCCCGTTAGTCTGATTGATTTAGAAAGGTGTGCTCTTGAAATAATCTTAGGCAACTTTAAAGAGTGTGAGCCAAATTTGACAAATACCTCTTTTGTGGCCTACTCGTGAGCGTGTGTAACGTTTTTGAACACCCCTTGAGTCTTACCTTTCTTTGGAAGAACCTTGATGAACCCTAGACCTTACTTGACCCACTACCTATAATCCTCTTGATTTGTGGTTTAGTGAATAGCCAACTTAGGCCAAAAGCCTAAGTTGGGGGTGTGGTGAAAAGGAAACGGAGTAGTCAAGAAGTGCAAGAAAAGTATTCCTTAACCCATGGTATTGCAAGACAAAATGGAAACCCTTAAAAAAAAAGTTGTGGAATAAAAAGTGCAAAAGGAATTGGGTTTCCAAGCAATACATAGAGAGTGACTAAAAGGATGACTTAGAAGCACTAGAAGAAAAAGGGATAAGGGAAAGGAAAAAGACGTTTTGAGAATACCACATTTCATGAGGATGAAGAAGTCACTGAGCCTAAATGACCATACCTTTGCACTCAGCCCCATTTTAAGCCTTGAAAAGACCTTTTTGATCTTCAGTAAGCCAAATCGAAAGTCGATTGGAAAATAAGGGCAAACCTATGGGTGAAAACATGCATTGTATTCCTCTTTTTTAGTGTGAGCGTTGCATCTGATTCCTGATCTTGAATTGATTAACCTCTATGTGTGAATATGGAATCATTATTTATGTAAGGGCATTTATATACTTTTTGTTAAGCTTGAACTTGCACAAGTAGCAAGTATTGCGAGTATGAGAATCTTTGGTAATAGTGTGTCACAACTTGAATCTTTGAGTACACAATTGATCTTTGCATGAGTAACTTGAGTCTTGTGTAGCACTGTTTGAGTCACCCTTTGTGATCAGCTGAACTCGAGTTTACTTGAGGACAAGCAAAATTTTAAGTTGGGGTATTGATAAGTCCACAAATTGGACTCATTTAGAGCTATATTTTAATAGAATTTGTGTCCTCAAATGCTCATTTTATCTCAATATTTGATGAAAACCCTTAAGTTTCAGGTATTTGAAGATTGAAGGAGAGCATGGACACTACTTCGCAAAAAGGAACGAAAAGGCTGAAAAGGACGAAGAAAATGAAGGCCTGAGGATCGCCGAGTCCGCTTGGCGAATCGTCAAAGGGCCTCACTCCTCCTTTTGTTCCAGTGTGCAGAGCCTGAAGGAAAGGATCAAGTTGGTGGAACAAGGGAGTAGTCGGCGCATTGTTGATCAGTTCCGCGAAGTAGTCCTATATCGCCCAATTATCCAGAGCACGACGATGCTGAAGGATGGTGCAAGACAGCGAAGAACTACACCAAAGGGCGAATCGCTGAGTTGATCGACGATTCCGACTAATATCGTCGAATGATCCGTCGTAGCACAGATTTTTGAAAACTATAAATACTCGTTGAGAGTTATAGCTTAGTATCAGATTTTAGTATCATAATATTTTTTAGTGTGAAACAATTAATATAATTTTAGTACTTTTTCTCTGAGTTTGAGAGGGTTTTCAAACTTGAAGAAAAAGAGGGTTTCATCTACAAAGATTTGGACTTGGGTCACTCGGATTCTTCAATCTTGGCCTATAACAAGACTTAAATCTTCATACCCATTTGAATGCAAGCTCATTTAGGTATAAATTTCTATCTCTTGATGTGTGGCTAAAAACCCCAATTCTTGGGGTGTGATTTAGCAAATATGTGTTGAGATTATTGTTGGGTTTTGCTCGCTGCTAGGTTAGATGTATTTTAATGATGATTTCACCTAGTGGTTGTGGTTTAATTTAATGGCTTTGTAGTTGCAAATACAAAACCACCCATTTGTTTTCGGCTTGCTCTAGAGAGAGGTCGTGAAACCAAGACCGCTAGACTGATGGCCTAATGAGTGGGTTGACATGACGTTCAGCCCGAGAGGGTGAGCCCTAGTCCCATATCCTAAAACTCAGCTCGAGAAAGTGAGTGGGGTAAGGTGTAGGCTGGCCTTCTTGCGGCAAATGGGTGTCTGAGAGGAACCTATTTGAAACGGGGTAAGTTGCCCGAGAGGAAACTTATTTCCGTCTAAAGCTTAGCCTAGTCACTATTATCTTGCAAATTTCCTATCGTAAGCATGTACCCAACGATTTAAATCAATATATAATGCGGTCATACCCCAAGAATGCCCTCTCATTCATAGATTTCTCTGTCATTTTTACTGTTTTAGCTATACCTGTGACAAAACCCTCATTTGATATTTGACACTTTTGTGTCACCCTCTTTAAAATTACAATGTTTCTAGTCATTAAAGTCTTTAGCTATGACTAGTTAGAACTAATTTTATTTTTCTATTAATTCTTGAAACCACTCCGTTGGAACTCGACCCCAACCATTGGTTGGGTTATTATACTATTGCACAATCGTAGACACTTGCATCGGAAGTTGTGTCGTTGATCACACAAATATCATCGGGTGAGGCAAAATGTAAATAATGCGAAATCTTATTTTCTCCTTTTTCCAAAAAACACCTAAATTAGATGTAAATCACCCCATATAGCTTCCAAAAGCGGCTCTAAGCTTGGGAAAGAAGGAGGAGGAGATTTATAGCATGTGTATGGCGATAGCTTGCGGAATTCCAATGAAATCCAAAGTTCTATCATCCGGAAACAAGAAAATTATCTACAATTCCTTTGCCAGTGCTTTGCGCCCAGGTAGGCTAGGTTTATTAATTCACTAGTTATAAATCTGTTACTTACTGCATAATATCTTGATCTTGGTGGTAGAATTCATGCGTAGACCTTCGTGTACCGACATGAGAAAGTTGTAATGGTAGCCTAGGGGTTACCTTAGAAGTATAACATATGTGGAAGTCCTAACCAATGAACTAGGGCTAGGTGATGGTTGTAATTTCATGTTGTGTGATGTATGGTTGTCCTTGCTTCATTATAATACATGTATGTATGCGAATGTTGCATTATTGATCACACTAATGGTAAACAAGGATAGATGAATGATGAATGCCATGAGTCATGACTTGATTGTATGATTTTTGAGAATATAATTGTGATTGTGATTGTGTCTTGTTGAATGGATCGGGTGTTGCGTTTCGATACACTAACTTGGATCGATCGCCACGTTTCGACATAAATATGGGATCGGTTTCCACGTTCTGGCGTAAACATTGGATCAAGTACCACATTCTGGTACGCTAACAGTTTGGGTGTGGGTTCCATGAGAGGACCATTTACTTGACATAATTATATATATTGGGAATGTGGAATTGTTCATTGATCTTGACGTAATATTTGGTTGGTGCATTATTTATGGATGTATGTATGGATTGCGGTGTGGTAAGCTAGTTGGATATACTGTTTGTGTAGGGGATTAGGAATGTTTAGATTCCAATCGGGATGTGATACGGCAAGCAAAGACAAGGGTCCAAGTGTCATTAAGTGCTACCTTAGCGAGGTGGTGTTAGGTATTGTCATTGCGAGTTGGAGGTGGTGTTACGTTTTGTTGTCAAATGAATATGTATTATCCGGTGGGGGATTAGAATTTTAAATGGTTAACAAGCCTTAATAGAACGTACTATGGGGTCAAGGGTCGAGTAGGAGAGGTAGACGAAGGGGGCATTATTTCGTGAGTGGTTGGTCAGGTTGGGAATGTTAATTATCCAGAATTGGTAAGGGCAGAATAAATATAAAGGTGGAGAAGCGAATGGTCTTATCACATATTTTTCACTGGCCGATTTCTTATATTATGAGGTGGGTATTGGGTTGACCGATGATTTGTACCAGTACATGTGTTTTGTACTGATACTACTCTTGCTATGTCTTTTGACATAGTCTGGATGTAGGATTGGTGATGTCTCTTAGTTAAGACGAAGATAATCTCTAGTAGCTTCCATATTTCCTTCCGTGTGGTGGGAGCTATGTCATTTACTTTTGTTATATCTTGTACTGTTAGTAGATCTTGTACTTGTTTAGACTAGATTCCTGGGGTGTTAATTAGTTTACAAGTCTTAACTAGAATTATTTTACAACCTCTTACTTATAAATCTTCGTGAATTTCTTTCTATTTCCAGTTTTCCTAAATCTTACACATGTTTTAAAATGGTTGGGAATTGAGGGTTCTCCTACTTAGGTGTAAGACTAGGTCTCCACATGGCCCGGTGGGTTGGGTCGTGACAAATTGGTATCAGAGCCCAGGTTATTGGTCTCCCCGTACAAGAGCAAATGTGGAGTAGACTCCTGCGGATGGGTGTTTTGACGTCCACATCTAATCCTCAGGAATCTATGAAGCATACTAGGAAGTTGTCTCATCTTTTCTTTCCTTTCGTGCGACTATCGTTTCTGGTATGAGTTGAGTCTAATTGGTATCTCTCGATTCCAATTGGTATCTCGACGAAGTGAACTAAACGCCGTAGTTACATTTGAAGGAACACAAGCAAAGTAAATTGGAACCGGGAAGGTTCCAATTAGTATCTAGCCTTAGGGGCTGCATAATCACATGGATGACCAGGAATGGTCATCTATGGAACAAACTAATTAAGAATTTGGACTCGTCTGTGAGTTGTAACTTGAAACTGTGTACGCGTGCTTCTTGATTTTCCGAATTAACTATTAATGTGAAGGTTGTAATTGCTTGTATGTGATGATATTATGGGATGCACAGTAAATACGTGTCCAAATTTGATATGTGTAATATGTTGGATGAGTTGTTTAAATTATGCAAGTTGTAACTGCTTGAGTATCGTGAAAGTCGTTGTGAAGAGAAAGTCATAACTAAGTTTGGTGCGAGGGTCTATATAATCTACAAAGTGATTTGTAAAATGGAATCTGGACATGCGTTATGACCAATTAATAATCGGGTGAATGTCTGGGTGTATCTGGGGACGAGTATGTTGTAGTGTGAAAGTAACGCAATAGGGTTATGAAATGTGTGCTCCTTCGGGTTCACCCGGGGGTAGACAATGATTATCCTAACTAAAGGAATTATCCTAAAATGTCTAGCTATTGTCGGGGAATATAAGGAAAGTTTTAGGATCGGGAAAAACCCCAGAATTTTTTTTGCTTAGGATCTTGTATCGTCTAAGCCGCTGGGGCGGAATTATTCCTGCCAGGGCGAGACAGCCAGAGCGGGATTTCTCCCGCTAGAACAGGATGGGGTGAGGTAGAACCTCAACCTGCCTCCTATGTTTTCCCAAGTTACCCAAATAAATCACAAATGGTATCCGAGCTAACCCCTGCAATTCAATTAGTGTTCAGAAAATCAAAAATAGATTATAAAACTTAGTAATTGATTATTTACTGCGAAAAACAGCAGAAAACCAGCATCCACGTGCTACAAAAACATAAGTAAAACGAAAGGTAATCTAGTATTGTTCATTACAACCCAAGACGGGGAAAAAAACAAATCAAGGACTCTGGGACTGTGATGTGTCATTATTAGAGTCTAGATCCTCTGGAGGAACCATGCCCTTTACGGCTTCATCCATGAAGGTGTAATGCTGGAAGTCCCTTGTCTCGACTTGAGGAATCTCCTGTCTGGGGGCGACGCAAGTGACGATGACCCTCACAGCCTTCCATATCCGGACCATCAGATGATCCCTCTCCAAACCTTTCCTCTTCTCCTAGCACAGCTCGCAGTAGAACATCTCAATATCTAAGGCAGTGCTGGGTGGAACCGGAGTGGTGTCAGCAAATGAGCACCCCAATCTCCTCCGAACGGCTGCCAGATCCTCCTCTACCCGTGCACCTCAGAGTGGGCGCTGGGACCGGGTGGGATGAGTACCGTCGCCTCCCTCGTCGTCCGTCTCTGCCGCAACCTGACTGCTGCTGGCCCTGTCCGTCCTTCTTCTCTTGCTCCGAGAGGTAGAGCCCTGCCTAACCAAAAGAGGGTGAAGGGGGAGATCCATATGAAGTACCTCATTAGTGTCTAAGAGGGGCACCCCGCCTGTTTACACAACGCAGTCACGAGTTCGGGTAGGAAGTAAGCCTTCTCGTTGCCTCGGTAGACCATCTTTCACTCTGAAATAATCTGCGCCCCACATTCAGCTCAATGCCCTGCACCACTCACGCCACCACCAAAGCTTGAGGAAATATCACTTTTGTGTGGTTGCCCGATTGGCGAATATTCCTAGTAACCAAGTGAAGCCACCTCTTAGGATCCGGTGACCAGTCCACGCTATTGACACCCTCGACAATAGGCCAATAGACTCTGTCCTGGTGTGTAGGCTGCACCAGTGCGTCTCTCAGCTAGCCCAGATCTATATCCCTCAGCTTGGCCTCGTACTTCATGTTCAAGGCCTCGGGCAACTCTAGTACCTCATTAATGGTAGTAGCATTCACGGGGATGTTGAGCCCTAGATGAAAATGATAGGATGGGGATCATCCCAGTGGACAGTAGACAAGATAGCATACAATTCCCTCACCCAGTCGGCACATGCGGTAGGGGGAGCCTCAGTCAGAGGTGCCCATCCGAACTCCATCAGGCGAACATAGGAGGCAAACGCCTTCTCTTCCAGTCTAAGTAAAACAAAGCCTCTCTCACAACAAAACTTGTTTTGATAGTCGTGATGCCTTTCCCAAGTAACAACATCGGGGAATAAGACAAAAGTCATGTTTTCCTCATTAGCACTAGCCATTTAGAGAAGCTTGGAACTTATGAAATACACCCGATAGAACTCCATGGGACTAGACAATAACTGGTTGGACGGGAAAAATAAATTTTTCTTGCCTTAAAGGGGCCAGGCCACTATTTTCCCACATCCCACCACAGCGGCCAAAATCCCGCAACAGCGGGATGATAGAGGTCGCCATAGCAGGATGAAGGTCACTAGAGCGGCCTTCATTTGGGACGAACACCAGGCACGATCTTGGTGCCCTTCGTCCCAAAATAATAGTTTTTCATAGAATTTCAGCATATCAGAGTATATTAAGTACCCTAGAACCTAAATATGCAATTATATTAACAAATAAACCCCTAAACAGTGCCCAAATATGAGTTTTCTATCAAGAGACCCTTCAACTTTCCCGACCTGTTTTGGTACTGATTCGACCGTATTTCTACAAAATCCTTATGCCCAAAAAGTTATGTAGACGTTGGGGACGTAAGGGAAGTGTCCATGCTATATTTTTCTATCAAACTAGCAACCTATGTTCAATTTCGAAAAACTATCCGAAAACTATTTCTAAAATGATTGTTAAACATCATGCAATCATAGTTAAGTAAGTAGTGAAGTGAAGAACGTAAGAATCTAGGTTAGTACCTGAGTTTTGACGTCCGTATGAGAGTGATCGAGAGACTTTTGGGAGTGTTTGGAAGTGAAGAAGAGGAAATAGGGAAACCATTCCCCTTCCCCCCCCCCTCCCTTTACTGTTTTCGATCTCCTGCTACAGCAGGAGATTTCTCACCACTGCGGCCCCACCCTAGCGGGAGGGCTGCCGTCCTGGTGGGCCAGGCTATGTAGTGGGATGCGTTTCTTTCCTTCGTGTATTGCCTTATTTCCCTAACCGGTCTCGTGAGTATACAACCTTTCGTTATTAAAATTGAAGAGTCACCACTCTTTGTGGTTTCATGATGTCCCCATTTGTTAGTTTAGAAGTACTCCGAAATAGGACGCGTGATGATCCGTTCACTAGTCGTTCGGGGACGAACGAGGGGTAAATTGGTATCTATTATAACGACCCAAACCGTCATTATATAGGAAAAGCAAAAACTTTGTGAAATTACTGGGCTACTGTCCCGTCAGGGCAGGCCAGATGCCGCTAAGGTAGCGCGCTACGAAGAGGAAAATAGCCGTATGCGCGGGTTGGGCGAGGCAGAATGTAAATAACGTGAAATATTATTTTTTTTCTTCTTCAACAAACACCTAAATTATATGTAAATTACCCCCCCCCCCCCATAAACACTCCAAAAATAGCTCTAAGCTTGGGAAAGAAGGAGGAGGAGATTTCTAGCGTGGCGATGGCGATAGCTTGCAGAATTCTGATCAAATCCACTGTCCCGTCATCCAGAAACCAGAAAATTATCTACTATTATTCTACCAAAACTTGGCACCCAGGTAGGCTAGGTTTATTAATTGAGTAGTTATAAATCTGTTGCTTACTGCATAATATCTTGATATTGGCAGCATAATTCATGCGTAGATCTTCGTGTACCGAAAGGAGAAAGTTGTAATGGTAGCCTAGGGGTTACCTCAGAAGTATAGCATATGGGGAAGTCCTAACCAATGGACTAGGATTAGGTGATGGTTGTCATTTCATGTTGTGTGATGTATGGTTGTCCTTGCTTCATTATAATACATGTATGTATGTGAATGTTGCATTATTGATCACACTAATGGTAAACAAGGATAGATGAATGATGAATGTCATGAATCATGACTTGATTGTATGATTTTTAAGAATATACTTGTGATTGTTATTGTGGCTTATTGAATGGATCGGGTGTTGCGTTCCGACACACTAACTTGGATCAGTTGCCACATTCCGGCATAAACATGGGATCGGTTGCCACGTTCTGGCATAAACATGGGATCGGTTGCCACGTTCCGGCATATACATTGGATCAGGTACCACATTCCGGTACACTAATAGTTTTGGTGTTGGTTCCATGAGAGGACCATTGACTTGACATACTTATATAGCTTGGGAATATGAAATTGTTCATTGATCTTGACGTAATATTTGGTTGGTGCATTATTTATGGATGTATGTGTGGATTGCGGTGTGCTAAGCTAGTTGGATATACTGTTTGTGTAGCGGATTGGGAATGGTTAGGTTTTAATCGGGATGTGATACGGCAAGAAGAGACAAGGGTCCAAGTGTCATTAAGTTCTACCTTAGGGAGGTGGTGTTGGGTATTGTCATTGTGAGTTGGAGGTGGTGTTACGTTGTTTTGTCAAACAAATATCTATTATCCGGTAGGGGATTAGCATTTCAAACGGGTAGCAAGCCTTGATAGAATGTACTACAGGGTCAAGGGTTGAGTAGGAGAGGTGGACGAAGGGAGGATTATTTTGTGAGTGGTCGTTCAGGTTGGTAATGTTAATTATCCAAAACTGATAAGGGCAGAATAAATATAAAGGTGGAGAAACGAATAGTCTTATCACATGTTTTTCACTGGCCAATTTCTATTATTACGCGGTGGGTATTGGGTTGACCGATGATGCCTAGCAGTACGTGTGTTTTGTACTGATACTACTATTGCTATGTCTTTTGACATAGTCTGGATGTTGGATCGGTGATGTATCATAGGTGAAGACAAAGATAATCTCTAGCGGCTTCCAAATTTCCTTCCGTGTGGTGGGAGCTGTGTCATTTACTTTTGTTGTATCTTGTACTCTTAATAGCTCTTGTACTTGTTTAGAATAGATGTCATGCCCCGAGCCTACACCCTGGATTTGGCTAGCACTCGAGAACCATTGTTGGCCCCAAGTGAACCCTTGGCCTGGCTTACTTACTCAGCGGAAGACTTAAACACAAGAAATAGACTAACAAGGAACTTGTGAAATAACTTAGAATGTCTTTAAATAAACATTCAAACTTAGCCAAAATGGCAACCTCAAGTGTCAAAAACATAAGCCAATAATTAAGTAGTGACAAATGAATTTAACTAACTGACCGTATGTCTATGAAGCCTCTAAACAACTGAGATGGATGTCAAGACAGGCCCACGACATCCTAATGAACTAATAATAAAACTGAAAGAAATAAAAGGGACCCTCCGGAAGCAAGGAGGCTCACCACAAGACTCTGAGTGCTCAAACTGGATCAACGAGGCGCTGGATGCTGATCCTGGTTACCTGCGTCTGCATCATAATAAGATGTAGGCCAACTGGTATCAGTACATTGAATGTACGAGTATGCGAGTTAGAATGCTAAACACAACTTAAGCTTGAAAGAATCTGAAAGGAACACTTACCTGGGCTCTTCTCAACTCATGAATAACTCAACTCATAAATAACTCAACTCATATATGAAAAGCTTTATAAAACAGTAAAAGCAACTTAGTTCTTTAAATAAAATACAATAACAAACTCAACTTTACTAATATAACAAAGTAATATAGTTTATGTGGGAGATTCTCTAACTAACAACCACCACTATGAGCCTAAGTGGTGATACAACGTCTTGTCTACGCTACCAGAACTGTCCTATACTTTGCCGTCATATAGAATGCTTAACTTAGTGGTTCCACTAGTCTATGCTAAAAGCATCTTAAGGAATCATCTAAAAAGTATGATCCTTTACTACCCATGATGGCTACATGGTTTATGGAGACTTAGAGTTAATATGAACTCGCATCCCCATATCGGTGCTTAATACTATTCCCAAAATATACTTGGCTCATATGTTTTTAAAACAAAATTCTTTCTTTGGTTTGAGATAATTACTCCAAACTTAGCTTAAAAGCTCTCTTGGAATCGATGTTCCCTTTTCTTGCTCAAATGTGAAAACATTTATAAACTCTTTGGGAATACTTAGTTCCCTTATAGATTTTTGAGAAATGAACTCAACTCTTTACTCTTTGCTTAACTTGAAACTTAAGTCTTAAACAAAGTTAAAACGTTTGTTAAAGACTTTGGAAAACTTTATAAACTTTGCTTTGACTTGCTTCTTAAGTTCTAGACTTGACTCTTAACTTCTCTTGACTTTGATCCTAACTTTCCTTGAAATGAATTATGGATTCAAGGTTCATGATCTCATTTTTATGGATGATTTCATGATGTTTAGATGTACCTTAGATTGTTGGAATCAACTAAGAAACATAGGTACATTGCTAAGGAACAAGTACGAAAAGGTAGGGAGCGAATGGGGAGAACTGGCGTCCCTGGAGCTCTGAGAGGTGCGGGGCGCCAGCCCTCAATATTCAGAGACTAGTCTGGGGAATGCTGGCTGGCGTGCCTCCCCAAGGGTGAACATTCAGAGGCTCTTTTGGGGAGCACTGGCTGGCGCAACACCCCACCCCTATCCCCAGGTGTTTGACGACTTTTCTTCTCCGTTTGTCATCTCTAAATCCTCTAAACTTCAATGGTTCCTTCCCCAAACACTTACAATCATTTATACCCTCAATATATGATAGATTCAAACCGAAATTACAGTCGGAAACATGAATCAAATTGCAAGAAACTCCAACAACACAACCCACAGGAAATTCAAACGAAACTTTCAACAATGTTCATCAAGAACTCAATTTCTAAACTTTCAAAGACTTAAATTCACTGAATTTAATCATGGTGGAGCGTGGGTGAACTAACCCAACACTATGTGATCTCACATACCTTTTAGGGATCACCCCTGAGGAAATCCACAAGCTATCCTTGACGAAATCGATGAATCTTGAACGTTCTTCTCCTTTCTCCTCTTTTCTCCTTCTTCTCCAAGGCCTAGCGTGAAATTCACTTTTCCAAAACTGACTAAATTCTGACTTTACCCCAATTAAAATCCTAAAAACGAATTAGAATAATTAGGTAAGGAAAAGACTAAATTACCCTTTTCAAAATCCGGATTAGACTTTTCTTAATCCAACAGCCCAACTTCCAAAGGGAATAACTTACTCATACGAACTCGAAATCGCGCAAACTCGACGGCGTTGGAAAGATCATTCCAAGAGATTCCCAACCATATCTGGAAGTACACCTAAATCATCCTGATCTAGGATTATGGCCGTTTGAAGTTGACCAAGACTCAACTTTTCCTAACTTAAACAAAATTCTAGATTTTCATTCTTTTCCAAAAATGTCTATTTCCAATTATTAGCTTCTTCCTAGTTAATTCAAATTGCGAGATGTTACACTAGATTCTTGGGGGTGTTAATTACTTTACAAGTCTTAACTAGAATTATTTTACAACCTCTTACTTATAAATCTTCGTGAATTTCTTTCTATTTCCAATTTTCCTAAATCTTCCGCATATTTTAAAATTGTTGGGAATTGAGGGTTCTCCTACTTAGGTGTTAGAGTAGGTTCCTGCACGACTCGGTGTGTTGGGTCATGACAAATTGGTATCAGAGCCCAAGTTATCAGTCTCCCCGTACAAGAGCAAATGTGGAGTAGACTCCTACAGATGTGTGTGTTGACGTCCACATCTAATCCTCCGAAAGCTACGAATTATTCTATGAAGTTGTCTTATCTTTTCTCTCCTTTCGTGCGAGTGTCGCTTGTGGTATGAGTTGAGTCCAATTGGTATCTCCCAATTCTAATTGGAATCTCGATGAAATGAACTAGACGTTGTAGTTGCGTCTAAAGGAACACGAGCAAGGTAAATTGGAACCGGGAAGGTTCCAATTGGTATCTGGCCCTAGGGGCTGCATAATCGCATGGATGACCAGGAATGGTCATCTATGGAACGAACTAGTTAAGAATTTCGACTCGTCTGTGAGTTGTAACTTGAAACTGTGAATGTGTGCTTCTTGATTGTCTGAATTAACTATGAATATGAAGGCTGTAATTTCTTGGATGTGATGATATGATTGGATGCATAGTAAATACGTGTACAAACTTGATATGTGTAATATGCTAGCTGGGTTGTTTAAATTATGCAAGTTGTAACTGCTTGAGTATCGTGAAAGTCGTTGTGAGGAGAAAGTCATAACTAAGTTTGGTGCGAGGGTCTAGATAATCTACGAAGTGATTTGTAAAATGGAATCTGGACGTGCGTTGTGACCAATTAATAATCGTTTGAATGTTTGGGTGTATCTGGGGATGAGTATGTTGTAGTGTGAAAGTACCGTAAAGGGGTTTTGAAGTTCATGCTCCATCGGGTTGACCCGCGGGTAGACAATGATTATCCTAGCTAAAGGAATTATCCTAAAATGTCTACTTATAGTCGGAGAATCAAACGAAATTTTAGGAGCGAGAAAAACCCAAGAAATTTTTTGGCTTAGGTTCTGGTTTCGTCTGATCCACCGGGGCGGGATTATTCCCGCCTGGGCGAGATCGCCAGAGAGGGACGGGGAGAGGCAGAACCTCTGCCTCCTTTTTATTCCCAAGTTACCCAAATAAACCCCAAATGGTATTCGGGCTAACACCTGCAATTCAATCAGTGTTCAGCAAATTGAGAATAGATTATAAAACTTAGTAATTGATTATTTACTGCGAAAAATAGCAGAAAACCAGCATCCACGTGCTACAAAACATAAGTAAAACGAAAGTGAATCTAGTATTGTTCATTACAATCCCAAGATGGGCAGAAAAAAACCAAATCAAGGACTCTGGACTGGGAGGTATCATCATCAAAGTATAGATCCTCTAGAGGAACCAGGCCCTTCACGGCTTCATCCATGAAGGTGAAGTGTTGGAAGTCCCCTGTCTCGACTCGGGGAATCTCCTATCCGGGGGTGACGCAAGTGAAGATGACTCTCAACACCTTTCATATCCGGACCATCAGACGATATCTCTCCAGACCGTTCCTCCTCTCATTGCGTAGCTCACAGCGGAGCATCTCAACCTCTAAGGCAGTGTTGGGTGGAACCAGAGTGGTGTTAGCAAAGGAGGGCCCCAATTTCCTCTGGATGACTGCCAGATCCTTCTCTACCCGTGCACCTGAGAGTGGGGGCTGGGACCCGGTGGGATGAGTACCGTCGCCTCCCTCGTCGTTCGTCTCTGCCGCCACCTGACTGCTGCTAGCCCTGTCCGTCCTCCTCCTCTTGCTCCGAGAGGTAGTGCCCTGCCTAACCAAAAGAGGGTGAAGGGGGGGGGGGGGGGATCCATAGGAAGACCTCAGCATTTCCTAAAAGGGCACCCCCGCCCATTTACATAGTGCAGTCATGAGTTCGGGTAGGAAAAAGGCCTTTTTATTGCCTCGGTAGAACATCTTCCACTCTGAAATAATCTGTGCCCCCATATTCAGCTCATTGCCAAGCCCCACGCACGCCACCACCAAAGCCCAAGGAAATGTCACGTCTGTGCGCTTGCCCGATGGGCGAATCCTCCTAGTAACCAACTGAAGCCACCTCTTACCATCTGGTAACCAGTCCACTCTAATGATACCCTCGATAGTAGGCCAATACACTTTGTCCCGGCGTGCAGGCTCCACCACTGCATATCTCAGCCAGCCCAAATCCATCTCCCTCAGCTTGGCCTCGTACTATGTGTTCGATGCCTCGGGCAATTCTAGTACCTCATTAATGGCAGTAGCGTTCAGGGGGATGTTCACCCCCCGGATGTAAATTATAGGATGAGGATCGTTCCAATGGACGGTGGCAGGATAACATAGAACTCCCTCACTAGTCGTCACATACGGCAGGGGGAGCTTCAGTCAATGGAGCATATCCGAACTCCATCAGGCGAGCATAGAAGGCAGGCGCCTTCTCCTCCATTCTAAGTAAAACAAAGCCTCCCTCACAACAAAACTTGTTGTTTCGATAGTCGTGATGCCTTTCTCGACTAGCAGTATCGGGGAATCCAACAAAAGGTAGGTTTTCCTCGTTAGCACCAACTATTTAGAGAAGCCTACAAATTATGAAATACACCCAATAGAACTCCATGGGACTAGACAATATTTGGTTTGACGAGAAAAAGAATTTTTTCTGGCCTTAAAGGGGCTAGGCCACTATTTTCCCAAATCCCGCCACAGTGGCAAAAATCCCGCCAGAGCGGGATGATGGAGGCCACCATAGCGGGATGAAGGTCACTAGAGCGATCTTCATTTGGGACGAACACCAGGCACGATCATGGCGCCCTTCGTCCCAAAATAACCATTTTTCACAGAATTTCAGCAGATCAGAGTATATTAAATACCCTAGAACCTAAATATGCAATTATATTAACAAATAAACCCCTAAATAGTCCCCAAATTTGAGTTTTCTATCAAGAGACCCTTCAACTTCCCCCACCTATTTTGGTACTAATTCGACTGTATTTCTACAAAATCCTTTTGCCCAGAACGTAGTGGAGACGTAAGGGAAGTGTCCATGCTACAT
This sequence comes from Solanum raphanifolium, assembly GCA_036250405.1. NCBI lineage: Eukaryota > Viridiplantae > Streptophyta > Magnoliopsida > Solanales > Solanaceae > Solanum > Solanum raphanifolium. The sequence continues at coordinate 9,299 of JAJOOE010005459.1, read as the reverse complement.
TTTTCTATCAAACTAGCAACCTATGTTCAATTTAGAAAAACTACCTAAAAACCGTTTCTATAACGATTGTTTAACATCATGCAATCATAGTTAAGTAAGTAGTGAAGTGGAGAGCGTAAGGAACTAGATTATTACCTTAGTTTTGACGTTCGGAGGAGAGTGATTGAGAGAGTTTTGGGAGTGTTTGGAAGTGAAGAGAAGGAAATGGGGAAACCATTCCCCTCCCCCCCCCCCCTTTACTATTTTTGATCTCCCGCTATAGCGGGTGATTTCTCGCCACTGTGGCCCCACCCTAGCGGGAGGGTTGCCGCCCTGCGGGCTAGGCTTTGTAGTGGGACGCATTTCTTTCCTCCGTGTATTGCCTCATTTCCCTAACCGGTCCAGTGAGTATAAAACCTTCCGTGCTTAAACTTGAAGAGTCACCACTCTTCGTGGTTTCATGATGGCCCCATTCGTTAGTTTAGAAGTACTCCGAAATAAGGCGCATGATGATCCGTTCACTAGTCGTTCGGGGATGAACAAGGGGTAAATTGGTATCTATTATAATGAGCCGAACCGTTGTTATTTACGAAAAGCAAAAAGTTCAGGAAATTACTGAGCCACTGGCCCACAGCCAGATGCCGCTAGGTCGGCGGCGCCACTGTAGGGTAAGTAGCCGCCATAGCGGGTTGGGTGATGCAGAATGTAAGTATCGCGAAATATTAGTTTCTCCCTCTTCTACAAACTCCTAAATAGACGCAAATCACCCCATAAACCTTTCAAAAGTTGCTCTAAGCTTGGGAAAGAAGGAGGAGGAGATTTCTAGAGTGGGGATGGCGATAGCTCGCAGAATTCCGATCAAATCCACAGTCCCATCATCTGGAAACCAGAAAATTATCTACAATTCCTCTGCCAATGCTTGGCGCCCAGGTAGGCTAGGTTTAATAATTGAGTAGTTATAAATCTGTTACTTACTACGTAATATCTTGATCTTGGCTGTAGAATTCATGCGTAGACCTTTGTGTACCGAAAGGAGAAAGTTGTAATGGTAACCTAAGGGTTACCTCAGAAGTATATCATATGGGGAAGTCCTAACCAATGAACTAAGGCTAGGTTATGGTTGTGATTTCATGTTGTGTGATGTATGGTTATCCTTGCTTCATTATAATACATGTATGTATGCAAATGTTGCATTATTGATCACATTAATTGTAAACAAGGATAGATGAATGATGAATGCCATGAATCATGACTTGATTGTATGATATTTGAGAATATACCTGTGATTGTGATTGTGGCTTGTTGAATGGATCGGGTGTTGTGTTCTGACACACTAACTTGGATCGGTTGCCACGTTCCGGCATAAACATTGGGGGTACCACGTTTCGGTACACTAACAGTTTGGGTGTGTGTTCCATGAGAGGACCATTGACTAGCATAATTATATAGCTTGGGAATGTGGAATTTTTCATTGATCTTGACGTAATATTTGGTTGGTGCATTATTTATGGATATATGTGTGGATTGCGGTGTGGTAAGCTAGTTGTATATACTTTTTGTGTAGGGGATTGGGAATGGTTAGGTTCCAATTGGGATGTGATACGGCAAGAAATGACAAGGGTCCAAGTGTCATTAAGTGCTACCTTAGGGAGGTGGTGTTGGGTATTGTCATTGTGAGTTGGAGGTGGTGTTACGTTGTGTTGTCAAATGAATATGTATTATCCGGTGGGGGATTAACATTTCAAACGGGTAGCAAGCCTTGATAGAACGTACTATGGGGTCAAGGGTGGAGTAGGAGAGGTGGACGAAGGGGGGATTATTTCGTGAGTGGTTGGTCAGGTTGGTAATGTTAATTATCCGGAATTGGTAAGGATAGAATAAATAGAATGGTATAGAAGCGAATAGTCTTATCACATGTTTTTCACTAGCTGATTTCTTATACTATGCGGTGGGTATCGTGTTGATCGATGATGCCTACAAGTACGTGTGGTTTGTATTGATACTACTCTTGCTATGTCTTTTGACCAGATATCATTGAAACAATTCAAAATACATTCAAAGTTTAAATATGGGGAGAAATTGACATTTCTTTAGTAGTATTATATTGTAAAAAAAATTACAAACAAAATAGAAAAAAATATCAATATAAAAAAGGTCACCAATAGTCTTTTCTTTTAATATTATTACCATAAATGATGGATACCATTTAAGTGCCACTTTTCATTTAAATATTCATGCTTGAAATTTAGTATGTGCATGACACTAATAACGATTACCATAAATATTTCAATATTTTATCTTTATACGTAATATATATTTTTCAGAAAAAATGTACTTCTATAGTGAATATAGTGTTATAAGTATAATGTTATATAGGTAAAAAAAAATATAAAAAATTAGTTCTAAAGAAAATTAGGCTGTTACAGTAAAATGTTGTTAGAATGTATGTCACATATTTAGCTAGACCAATTCTTTCTTTTAAATATATGTATTTTAGTAGCATAATTTAATCTTAATATAAGAACAACATCACCTATGGTGAAAAATAATTTATTTCTTTATGTTTCTACCTTCTATTTGCAGAATTGTAGTCTTCTCTTTTTTTGTCGCATACATATACTATAGTTGTTGTCTAATGAAAGTATCTAGTATCTAGTATATAATAGAAGTTGTACCGTGATATAATATATTAAATTTTTTCAATAAAAATTTATTGATGAATAAAATTTAACGTATTATTTACAGAATCTTCAATTTGATTTAAAATCATTTTATGATCAATCACTGTTTTATTATCTAATTTTATATAGCTAGCAAGAAGTGTATCTTGTGACATAACATTTTCTTAGATTAGAATGAACACAAAATAACAGGAAATTAATTCTTAAAAAATTGTATATTCAATTAAACTATACAAAAAGAAAATATATGGAACACAATTCATAGCCAATGAAGAAGGAAGAAGAAATGTATGTTCATGCTATACTCGCTCTAGTGTTACATTTGATTGAAATCTCTTGTCACCAAAACTTTACTTTCTCCATTCACTTCTACTTACATATCTATTAAAAAAAATATTTATCATCATGGCTATATCATCATATTATAAGTAAAACTTATAATCTATTTTTGAAAGAGTGGATTTAACATCAAAACTAATAATTCAATGGACTACATTGATGCTTGCTATTTTAGAAACATTAGGAAGAAACAGCTTTGTTTGAGGGAAAAAGAATAAAAACTTAAAAATAAAACAAAGATGATCATGCGCCTTCTTGTATTTGTTTATTATTATTGACTCTATCACAACTTGATCTATTAAATTTATTATTAGAAAAAATAATCTTCAGTGTGTGTATTTGTCATTGTTCACTCGCTCTGTGAACACTAGTTATTAAATTCTCTCTTGAATGACAAGACAAAAGAAATTAATTGAAGAAACAAAACAAGAAAAAGAAATGAAAATTCCCGCGCACTGTGTATAGAAGTTTTTTGTGTGAAACAAAGTTCACAGTTAAATGCACATTTCTCTATTTTTTTTTCTTATTTAACAGAAAAGCCAATACTTAAATTTCTATACTAAGAACTTTGGCGAACCATATCCATGGATTGTAGATGAATCATTTATGAAAAATTTAAATGATCTCAAATTGTATCAGAAAAGAGATTCCAAAGAATTTATAAGAAGTGAATGGTTGTGATTTATGACCGAAGTAACATGAAGGTTGAAATTGTTGCGACTATTCATAGTAAAGAAGTCTTTTTTTAATAAATAAAATATGTTGGTTAATTTAAAGGATATTAATGTTCTAAAGTGATACAAACAACATTGAAGTATGTCTGTGATTAAGATAGTAAGAGGAAAATATGAGTGTGAATTGATGAATGATTTTCTACAATTTATTCACCAATTCTTTCTTATGTGGTACCTTGAATTATGTTTAATTTTGAACTTAATAAATTGCTGCAAAAACATTTGAGATTTTTTAAGAAAAAGAGTGGTAGAGAACTTAAAAAATCGTAGATTAAAAGTGAGAGGAAACCCTTCTATTTATAGCTAAGAATGTAGAATGAATAGGTACCTTATCAGAAAAGACATAACCTTTCAAAAAAGTCAATGCTAATCGGAAAAGTCACAACCCTTTGAAAAATTCACAACTCATCGAAATAGACATAACCCTTTGGAAAAGACACAACAATTACAACCCTAACAAGCCTCTTTCACGAGCCACTCCACCGCTCGTGTGAAGCTCCATGGGTCATTTAAGAAACCATGGTTCTTCACAAACGCTTGGGAGAAATGTGCCCTTTTTCACGGGTCACTCCACGCCCCTTATGAAGTTCCACGAACCGTCTAGGGGTCCTTGGTCATTCACAGTGGCTTGGATGGTCTGCTGTCCTTTCCATGGGCCACTTAATGACCCATGTGAAGCTCCACAAACCATCTAGTGGTCCGTGGTCTTTGACCTTTTGTTGGGTGCACAACCACGAGTAGGGTGACGGGTCGTGGTCCTCTTCACGACCCGTGGATCCTCAGTGATTTGTCCTTCTCCCTTGTTAAATCTTAGTTCAGATTTTTGAGGTGTTATATTTATTGTAAAAATAACAGTACGTAAACTCAATAAACTTTATGCATGGAGATACTCTTAGAATTTGGTCAAGTTGTAATAGAAGTTATTGTTTCATGATTTCAACGTTTTTCCAGATCTGGTAACAATCTTTACAGTATGGTGAAATTCAGTTGGTCATAAGTGAAGGAATAAACTTTATCAATTGGGCACAAGAATAGATAACTAGAAGTTTTATTTACTGATGACATTATGATATATAGGGAAATGCACAATAATTTTGTGATATGTAATTTTGTGACAATGTCCACATCTAATACCATGAAATGCCTAGATATGCATATAATAGTATATTGTAGTGTAATTTTTCGCCCTTTGAATCTCATATTCATGAACCAAACACCTAAGAAAATAGATAATTAACTTATATTGTTACAGGAAAGTCTATGAACGGGATGACTATGCAAAAGAGAGAAAAGAACAAGACAAGAATGAGATCTTACAATGAACCACGTAATCATTAGTCAAACACATTGGAAAAGTACATTTTAGGACTCGACGATGCATTGCCTCATTGCACTGCAGCGCACCGAAAATGGTACATGTTTGCCCTTTTATCTCATTATTATTTATAGAGTAAACATAATTGTTTGAACGTTAGATCGATTGTTAACTTTCTGATTTAATTAAGTATTTGTTGAAATCTATCATACCATTTTTAGTACATAAAATGATTAATTAAAGCTAGAAATTTGTTTCTACAATCTATTAGGATCTGCTTCATTTTTCTTCAATGTCGAAATTAGTACATTAAAGGCTTAAAATGAACTTTGAAAATCTAGAAAAGCAACCACTTATTCATAGAGGTCTAAAATCGTCAAAATTTGCAAATGTTGGAATAACTATGTCTCTTTTGAAATTTGTTTTGCAAATGTTATCCGACTTCGATTTTTGATTTAGTATCAGTATGTTTTCTGCTTGTAAAGTTTTGTTTACTATCTATTTGTTTTGAGTTGAAATAAGGTTGTTCATAAGGTTTTTCTTCTTGATCTAATAATTAAGTGAATTTGAACATGAATGTTGATCATTTGATTTGTTTTTTACAAGGGTTGTATCCAAATAATAGGAAGCTTTCCTAGAATCTTTGTTAGTCATTATCCTATATGTTTTTATTAGAAAATCACAAGAAAGAAACCTTTTCTTTTAGTTGTCCATCATATTTTGTCTAAGTCTTCACCATTTCTCTATTCTTTAAACTTATCTTAAGAAAATAAAATTAATGATTGTGTAAGGATCCCAAATTGTTAGATTGATAATTTCATTTCATGACTATAACTTATAAGTCATGTATAATTTTGTATTTCCTTTTATTTTTGTTGCTATGTGTTTCTGGGATTGATCCATATTCATTGATGATTATGTTAAAAGATATGGACAACCTAATTAACCGATATAATATAAATATTGGAGTTTGTTCCCTATCGTGCAAGAAGGGGGATTCTCATTGTAAGAAGTGTCATAGGTGAGTTTTTGTTTTTCTTCAAAAGCCTGCCCCCTGCTCCTCAAATCATTTTAGTTACTAAAATAGATTTAATATCCTAAAATTCATGTTTCTGTTTGATTTTTTGTTTTGATGTTAATTAATTTTCTAGTTTCTAATATTAGTTTATGTTAAATGCTAAATTACTTGCTAATTTTTTTTTTCTTTTTTCTTTTTTCTTTGTTTCACATGAGAAATCGAGAGTATGTACATGAATCACACGGATGGATCTATTCCATTGACGATGTTGATCTATTAGCTTAAGATGACGACATCAGTCCTTACATGTGCATAATTTTCAATAGTGTGTCTTTGTTTGTAAGGAAAACATCATGCAGCAATAATACTTGATGGATATGGCTTCTTATAAGTAGTTGCAATATATCTGGTGTTGTGGATGTTTTCTAACTTAATTATACAATTATGATTTTGCCATTGGAATCTTCTATAAATATTATGTTATATGAATGTCAATTACTTTTGGAGAATTTAATAATTTACAATTCATATCTTTTGGGTGTTTTTAAAATTAATGAATAAAAAAATTTGAAGAAAAATACTTGCGATAAACTTTGCAATGGATTTTGATTGTTGCTAAAGAAAAAATAATTCACGGTGGATTGCGACATCTGTGTTTTTGTCGAAAAAAGCAACACTTAAATGACTCAAAATATGTTGCGGCGAACTAGCGACGACGAATTCCGTCGCAAACTTATTAAAGCGACGAAATGAATTATATCTTTAGCAACATAATTCACAAAATAGCAATGGCATATTCTGTTGCTATAATTTTGCAACGGAAATCGTACGTTGCTAGGTCATCGCTAATCTTGCTACAAAATTTGTTTTTTTTGCCAAAAAAAGGTTAGCAGCGAGCAAAATAGTAACAAACAATATTTTGTCGCTAAACAGATTTAGCGATGGATATTTGCTTATTAGCGAAGGATTTTGTCTGTTGCTAAACGTTGATTTTTTAGTAGTGGTCGCTTTGGGCTTCCCTTACCATCAAACATGCTGAAATTTTGGGGGTTGGTAACCGACTGACATTTTTAAGTTATCAATTTTTGCAGTGCACGGCCTTGCATATGTCAAGGAGGATTTCACATAATCCTCGTGCTTGTCTTTAATGGTCCCCATCGACTGTATCTTGCATTTCCATACGTTTTTCAGGTGCATGACTTGATTCTTCATCCACCATGCCTTCCATCCTATCAGTTAGCTTAACAATTTGAGCATCTTAATCTTAAACATATTTGGTCAAGCCTTCAATAGCTCTTGTCAAGCTCACAAGTTGTTCTTGTACAGACGAAGCATTAGTCAACATCGCATGCATCACCATTGTAGATGATGGAGAATAACATCGATTTTTTCAAACATGGAATGCAGATATGTTATGCAGAGTAGATCCGGTGCTTAAGACATCATTGTCGGCTGAAGTGAAGGGTTTCTTTGATATAGATAAACTCAATTGGGCAAGAAGCCTCTCAACCATTTCAACAATGTCTTCTTTTGCAGCTTTTGCAGGAGACTTCATACCTTTTGGAGACGAACCAAAGACAATAACAGATTCGGACGACACTTATGAGACTTGTTTTCCTAGAAATTTGGCTTGGTTCCTTGTGACAAGTCTCATGCTTCATACAGTAACATCAAGGATGCTTCCCACAACAATACAAATTTTGGATCCCTTTGTTTTTGCAGATTCACATGCAGATGCAGATTCCGAGTTGATCTTCTTGGAAGCCATCTCAGAGTTCTTTAACTTTGATTTTTTTTTTAAGAGAAACGATAAGAGGTAAAGATTGTCCCACTATGCGTGCCAATTTGTATGTGTCTAAAGCTTCGTTCCTGAAATACAACAAATAAGAAAGGAAAATAGCAAGCAAATAATGTATTTGTATTTGAATTTATGTGAAGGTTACAATCTTTATGAAATCATTAGTTAGGATGTATACTAGGCTTTTTGTAAGCTTATAATCTTTTTCCTATAAATAAATCCATGCATGAGAGTAGAATACATGATTAGAACAAATACAAAATTCAAGGAGCAACATGGCAGATGAAAAACAAGCTATCTTAAGTTTTGAATTGATAATACCTCTTTCTGATCATTGGTCTTTAGAGTTTGTTATTAGCAAATAATTTTACTTTTAGAACCCGTTTGGATTGACTTAAAAAAAGTAGCTTTTAAGTCAAATTGAAATAACTTTTAAGTCAAAAAATAAAAAGTAGGAGGAGACCTACTTTTGGTTTTTAACTTGTTTTAAGTCATATCTTTAAAACTTATTTTAAGTTATTTTTAACCTTGCCAAACATTTTCTAACTTATTTTAAGTTATTTTTATATTTGTCAAACAATTTCAGAAGTAAAAATCTGACTTAAAAGTAGGTTTGACCAACTTTTAAGTCAATCCAAACCCCCTCTTAATTGACTTTAACCTTACTTTATAAATTGTAATTTCTTATCCTAGATAATAGAAATATGTGTACTATTAGAGCGAATAATCTCTCATATAAAATTCTATACCAAGTAATTACTCATTCAAACAACACCTCAACAAATTGGTATATTTGGTTGTAATTTTGTGTGGGGTCATAATTACTGAAAAACAGAGGCACGTGGTACTATTGAAATCTCTAACAAAATACGGGAAATGGTAAAAAATATTCTTAAATTATGATGAACAAAAATGTTTTTAGTTGATAGATTTGTCCAAAAATGCTCTTATTGTTACTTAATTAGTCAAAATGTCTTTTTTTCCAAATAAATATCTTTTTATTTCTTTTTAAACACATATTTTCCTAATGCTAATTTTTTAATTAAAAAATATTTATCCTATTTCAATTTGAAAATATTTACTATTTTATTTAAAAAAATTATCATTATCTAAAAATAATTAAATAATGAATTACTATTAGGGCATAAGAATATTACTTTAAAAAAATTCTATTTTTGTTTCTTCTAATTTACAATCACTTTAACTAATATATAAGTAACAAACATTTTTTTTCTTTATCTCATGTTATCAATTAAAATATAATAACTTCATATATATTTTTAATTGATAATATAGTAACTCTGCCATTAATTTTCATTTAGATAACAATAAAAAGTTTCTCATAAAATAGAAAATGTTTTTATTTCTCAAATAGAAATGGAACAAACATTTTCTAATTAAAAAATCATCATTAGGCAAAGAATATATATATATA